>CAKALU010026640.1:522-17095 GCA_916700995.1 Hozukius guyotensis
GGGGGTTGTGATAACTGTTCTGGGGACAGTTTAATTTAACCAGGGGTTAAGAGTAAAACAGATCTGTGTGAAGTCCTGGGGGCTTGTGATAACTGTTCTGGGAATAGTTTAATTTAACCAGGGGTTAAAATGGGAAAGAGTGGAAGCAAGATCCCCGCAAAGGGACCTGCTTCTCAGATGGAAAATGTTTACGGGCCCGGGGTCCTAAAACATTCAAAGCAATGGAATCAATGGGGATTCCCTTTTAATGGAAGTCTAAAGATACAAGACTTAAGTGATCTTAAAGAAAAAATTGAAGAGAAGGCGAGTGGTAAAGAAAGTAAATTAAAGAAATATGGGATTGAGGAATGGAAAGTGTGGAATAGAGAGATGTTAAAAAGAGAGGATGTGAGGAGGGATAGAGAAAGCAGAGGTAAAAAGAAAAAGGAGGAAGGTACTGGACCAATTCACTCCCCTGAGTCTATTTGTTTTTCAGATAAACACCAAGAGACATTGGGGGACCCGAATTTGTCAGAGATGTGACATCTTTGGTCCAAGAGTACCGACCAACCGGCCCCGAGCTTTTACAACTTCTCCAGTACAAACTGGGATTGGAAATGGGAGATGTCCAGGGTAACTTTAACCCCTTAACTGCCGAAGGGACACATCGTAGGTTTGACTGGACTAATGGCAGTGAATACAGAGTGGCATTGGAGGCCCTGTTGGGCCGTGTTTCAACACACTACACCCGGCGAATGGACTGGGCCGTCATCACAGACTGCACCCAAGGAAAAGACGGAACACGTGAGGTCATGCCCATGACTGAAGTCCCTAACCCAAATGTAGGGGAAGGTCAACCTGCTACCATGTATGTCTATAGGCCGTGGACATTAATGGACATTAAAGAAGTAATGGCCAGTGTAAAACATCCAAGAGACATTGGTGGACCCGAATTTGTCAGAGATGTGACATCTTTGGTCCAACAGTACGGACCAACCGGCCCCGAGCTTCTTCGACTTCTCCAGTACAAACTTGGACTGGAAATAGGAGACGTCCAGGGTAACTTTAACCCCCTAACTGCAGAAGGGACGCATCGTATGTTTGACTGGACTAATGGCAGTGAATACAGAGTGGCAGTGGAGGCCTTGTTGGGCCGTGTTTCAACACACTACACCCGGCAAATGGACTGGGCCGTCATCACAGACTGCACCCAAGGAAAAGACGAAACATGTGAGCAATACCACCGCAGACTGTTCTCCATTTTTCAGCACAACTCAGGCATGAATTTGCCTGTAGGACAGGCCTTTGGTGGGGACAGTGATACACCTTTTGAACAACAATACAAGCACGTGTACATCAAAGGACTGAGATCGGATGTACGCAGACTACTGAAAACCATCTGCATCACATGGGACAACTGCAGGTTTTCTGTAGTAAAAGAACATGCGGTGCACGCTGAAAGGACATTGAAAGACAGAGACGAGGAGAGGGCCAGGAGGGAGGACAAGGACAAAAAGAAGAAAAACATCGGAGAACCCTTGAGGTATCAGGGGGATGGTGGCAGAGGACGTGGCAGAGGACGTGGCAGAGGCCGGGGAAGGGGAAGAGGCCGAGGTGGACATTACAACAACAGAGACATTTGCTATGTCTGTGGAAAAACAGGACATTGGGCAAGAAATTGCCCAGAACGAAAAGGCTGGAAAGACGGAGACCAGCAGGACCAAGCATGACTAGGGGAGGCCGGACATCCAAGGGAGGGTAACTGCACCACAGACACACACATAACATCACATGACACTGAAATGGAGCCTGAAGTAAACTATGCGTTGTTAATGCATCCCAGCCAATTACCCACCGTTGAACTAACTATAGGACCCTTTGAAGTAAACATGGTTGTAGACTCTGGTGCCTCTAGGTCAGTAAAAAGTGCCCTCCAAACGACCGAAGGAGGGAAGCCACATTCCATTGAACCAGGAGACTGGGTGCTGGTGAAAGACTTCCAGAGAAAATCCTGGAAAAACCCTCGTTTCCTGGGCCCGTTCCAGGTCCTCCTGACGTCACCTACAGCAGTTCGGGTGGCTGAGAGAGAGACGTGGATGCACGCCACACACTGCAAAACTGGCCTGAGGAGGAGGACATCACATAGTAAGCTGAGAACGAGAGTGTTGTGCAGAGCCTATAAGGACAAGGCTGAGACAAACCGCAACATTGTTGTGCAGAACCAGAGGAGAAGGCTGAGAGAATCACCGAGAGTGTCGTGATTAGCTGTGTATGATTAGCTCACAGCTAGCTCATGAGCGCCCACACCTTTTAGATTAAGGGGCGTACGCAGGTACACTGCTCTCAATACTACACTACAATAGCAAGAAGACAGCAAGTAGCGTGCAGAGGAGTCTGCGTCACCAACAAGGGAAATGCACACACATCCACACATGCACCCTCCAACACATGCACATAACGTGGAGAGGGGACGACCATGGCACCCTTTCAGACACACTGGTTTCTGTGGTCTGAGGGGTGCCATGTTCTCCCTCCTCTTGCTCACTCTCCTTATAGTCCTCCCACTCTACACCCAGACAAAAACGTGACTCGTCAACTATAAATCATCACACATTCATACACACACGAGACACACGCTTTGCTATATCTGTCTCTGAGACTGTCCTCCACAAAAACAATGCATTACTGATACTTAACCACTGTATCTCAATGACATTTAAACCCTTACAAGGTGTATTATCATTGATGACCATGATAAATGTGCTGTACAAACTATCTTAATGCAATTTCTCATGTATTTTTGTGTTTTCAGTTATCATTTCAGTTATTCATGATAAAAGGGGGGAATGTGAGAGTAAAATACCACTTCCCGTGTGATGTGTATGTAACATTTGTGCACTCAGATTTATCTGAATGTTCCGGGAAAGCTCAGTCCTAGTGTAGTTGCATTTCTTATCTTTCTCGCACCTGCACTCTGCTAAAACAAAACTAAATCACAAGTAACTCCTTTGTATGAATAGACAATGCTTTCACACACAAGCAGGGTGGAAGGTCTGGGCCACAAGGCGGGGGGAAGGCTAAACCAAGATTATAAAGAATGCTGTAGTGAGGGAGCTCTTTGTCTTTTACACTGACTTGTCTGTTTATATGGACCCAAATGCATTTGCTAAATAAATTGTAATTGCTTCTTAACTGAATGAACAGAGACTGTTTATTAAATAATTTCTCCAACATTCTGGGGGCTCATCCGGGATCCTAAATACCTCTGTTTCTCCTCACCAACAGAGACTCTTTACCACTCTGTTTCTTTAAGGTTAGGGGAGCTTTGTCATCATGGGTGTAGTAATAATAACCATGCAGTTAAGGTTAGGAAACGATTCTGGTCTTGCTAAAAAAAAAATAACATTGGCACTGAAAACAAACGCTGACTGAGGGTTTGAAAAGAGAAACCGAACAGCAGTCTGCCGTATTACAGTCAAAATGTCCTGTGTTGTTTTGGGGCGCTTGTTGGAATGACTCACGCTTTTGGAGGTCGGTTGAGGAAAGGGGTCAGGGTTGAGTTGACAATATGTCCTGTCTTTGCTTCCTTCCTTTGCTTGTACACTTTATATGATCTCTTCTCAGTCAGTATTGATATAACCTGTCACCTCATTCATTTGAACTAGGAATGAGTTCATCACATGCTTCTAGGGTTGGTAATCTTGAGAAACCAGCAAAAGTACACAAGATGTTTTAAAAGTAGCTAGCTGCACTAAATCTAGCAAAAAAAAATGTTTTCTGAAGAAGATCAACATTATTAGGTTAAACTTTAACTTTTAGCAACACTTTGGACCATGACCAAATTGTCTTGGTCAGACCTGATCACAAAAACGTAGTTAGTTTCCGTTAACTGACCTTCTGATCTAATCAACTGAAATATATAAAATAATTTACAATCCCCAGAGGATAAACCCTTTTCATTGTGAACAGCCACAAAGTATAAAACATCCATTTTGCACACAAGATACCAACACTGTACCACTGATACAGTGTGTCACTGATTCATGTTTTGAGTATGAAAATGATGTGAATCATATGTTTTTGATAGATAGATAGATAGATAGATAGATAGATAGATAGATAGATAGATAGGTGGATGGATAGTAACTTTATTGATCCCGAGGGATATTCAAGTTTCCAGCATCACAGTTCCGTAGTGCAAACATATTAGTAAAAAGGCAGTAAAAAAGTTAGTAGTACAAAGTACAAAAAATATACCAGATATAAAAATACCAGGAGATGAAGAAAACTGTTAAAAGTGAATATAGTGCAGGGTAACAACTGAGATACAGGACGATTAAAAAAGTGAATATAGTGCAAAAAGGGATATAGTGCTGGATAATACAATATAGGAGATATACAGTAGAGACCAGGGGATTAAGAAATGTCAAATATAATATAATGCGGGATGAGAACTGAGGTAGAGAGTTTTTTTTTTTAAATAGACTTAAGTGCAGAATAAAGCTGTATATTATTGGTAGAATACAGTAAAACCAAAAAGTAGCTTAGTAGCTTAGTCTATGAAAGTGCA
The DNA here is from genome assembly GCA_916700995.1 of Hozukius guyotensis. Taxonomy (NCBI): domain Eukaryota; kingdom Metazoa; phylum Chordata; class Actinopteri; order Perciformes; family Sebastidae; genus Hozukius; species Hozukius guyotensis. Next base: position 5,072 of record CAKALU010026640.1, read on the forward strand.
CTGTGTGCACATTATTATCTGTCTTGCAGACCGTCCTCCTTTGTCCCCCCCCACCCCTCCCCAGAGAGGTGTTGTACAGTTTGAAGGCTCGGGGGACAAAGGATTTCCTGAGTCTGTCTGTGGAGCACCTGGGGAGCAGCAGCCTGCCGCTGAATCAGCTCCTCTGTTTGGTGATGTATGTTTGGATGTATTAGACAGCATTCTCCATCACCATCATCAAAACACTGACTGAGGGAATATGTTGTGGAGGAATGGCCCTCCAGTAGAGTTCCTCACACTTGAAGAACATGACAAAGAGCACTGAAGCTGCAGTGTTAATTATTCAGCCAAGTCTGAGTCAGGCTCACGGCTAGAGAGTGAAATCAATCTTTTCATCTAACTTTCACCAAAGAAAGTGAATAAAGCGTACTCCCTAAAATGTAACATGTAAAACTCTACATAGTATTATGCAGCACCCCAACTACTACTGCTAATATTGTGTTTGGAAACACTTGAACAGAGAAACTATTTATTGCACAGCCACACTGTAACTAAACATCCACACTAACTGACTCCCCTTCATCGCTCTGTGACTGCATGGAAGAACAATATCAGCTCCAACGTGATCCGCAGCTCCTGAGCTTCACATCCTGAGCTCTTAGAGGGATGAAAGAAAGACGGAGCGGAGGAAACACATCATCTGTGGAGAAGTGAAGAGGAGGCGGGAGAGTCGGGGGAGAAGTCGTCTATGATGGGAGGTCTGAGGTGTGATGAAAGAGAAAGACTCATCAAGGGGGATGATATTGGAGGCTGGGTGATGCCGGATCATTCTTTTCTCTTTTGACGTTTCTTTGAACTCTGAACAGCTTTAAAAAGGTAATGACAGGTGATAATGAATATGTCATTGTCATCAGGATATCCTGCTTGACTGTGTAGCTCCCTGTGGAAGAGCTGTTGAAGAAACGGAGCTCAGATTTAAATCAGCATTGAGACCTGGTGGTTTTTTCATAAGTGTAAAAACTTTCAAGAGTCGCAGATGCTAACTTACTCAAACTAATACCTCCCTGGAGTTCTCTCTTTTTATGATCACGTAAAGATAGCGAGCTAGATAGTATACCTCATTTAAAGCAACAGTGGACTTCACCTATTGACTGTACATTTTGAAGGAGATGACGTGTGATTAACCATTTTCAGGCTGTTAATAAAAACAAACAATTTATGACTTCCATTATATACTGTACATCCTACTGTGGCTTTTCCGTTGATCCATTTCATGTGTTTTTTGTTGGTTCCTTTCTTCTTCTTTTTTTACCAATGACTGATGACCACTTGAGAACAAACACACACTGGTAACATACAACTTGGTGGCGTGACATTTCCTGACTTGATGAACTTGTTTGTGGTCACCTGAACTCACCATTAAAGTTACAACGAGGAACTTTTAACTGAAACTAAAGTCTCAATTTAATACTGATGCCTCTATGTGACCTACATAAGTAAATGAGACCATCAGCGAGAAGATTGGCTTTTTATTCTTAATGACTGTCATCGGTGCCACCGGGTCCGATTCCAGCGTAATCAGACAAAATCAGGTTCACCAGAAACTCCTTCAGCTCAGACTCCAGCTGGGCCTCCGGCAGCGACCAGCTCACCGCCGACATACCAAGGTCCGGCTTCGCTGCCGCCTTCGACCTGCAGTCAGAGCTCCGAAGGGAGGTGGAGAGCTCCGTGCCTGGCGAAAATAGCTTGCAGAATTAGCTGCTAACTAGCTCCAAAAGTCCCTAAATCTAGAGAGAAAGTTGCAAAGTCTGCGATACGGACAGTCCGTCGCTTCAGGCCTCCCTACAAAGCCCCCTAAACATGAACATATCATAATGAACGTAAACTGCGACCATGGCTACTGTTAGTACTCACAGCGGTCAAGCTAACAGCTTGAGGAAGACTCCAGTGATGCAATGAGTGCACAGGTAGTGTGCACACAGGCAGACAGGTAGCCTATCCAATCATTACATGACATCGGGCCAAATGAAATGATTGGGCGGATTTATTACAGTCCAGCGACGGCCACAGATATCAGATTTCTTTCTTTTTTTTTGTCAGAGCATTTGATTTAATGATTGCTGTCGGGATGTAATGAAAATTTCAACTAATGTATTGTAAAATCTTTACCTACCCTGCCTTTAAACAACTGACTGATGCACAGTGAAGTGCAGAACACTGATGGATTCAGAAAACACTGGTTGCATCCTCTGGATTCAGGCAGAAGGTGGGCAGATTTGAACATTTCCTGAAGCCTTATTGATCCAATATGTCATGTTTAGCTTTGACACACAGACTTTGAAAACTGCTGTCCGTGAAATGAGACCCAGCTGGTGTGTCCTTGTTCTTTTGAAGTCACCGTGAAAGCCCCTCCAGATTGAAGGAGTCAATATAAGCCATCTTCATTAGGAATTAAAGAGGCAAACCAATAGTTAGTGCCATAATCAATTACCTGTCTACTGTCAGGTACGTCTGAATCCATCCACTCATTTGCAGAATGACAGGTCCTAACTAGCAGCTAATCCTGTTAGCCTCTTGACCCCTGCAAAGAACACCTCCCCAGGGAGAGCGGACCAACAAGGTCCCCTCCTTTACTGACAACAGAACAAACTGACCAATGATGTAGGCGTAGCTCTTATCCGTCTTTGTTCATACTTCTTTCATATACTAAAAGCCATCGATTTGTATTTTAGAGGAATAAATCTAATGTAGCTCAGGCCTTTCTGTGAATACCAACATTTAGTTACAAAAGGGATAAAACAATGTTTGTGTAAAGACATTATTCACTGTGTGTATGCCTGCATTTGTTTTGTGTGTGTGTATGTGTGTGTGTGTGTGTGTGTGTGTGTATGTGTGTGTGTATGTGTGTGTGTATGTGTGTGTGAGTCATTCAAAGCAGCGCAGTCCCTTGTTTGGACTTCATTTGTCTTCGTGGTATCAGTCCCCCGCAGAGTGACTGAAATGTCAAAGATTTATTCCGTTCAAAGGGAAAAATAAATGGAGGCTGTTTGTGAGTGAAAAGTGAAAGTTTGGATCTATAATGCAGCGATATGCTGCCGCTGCTGGGGCTCAGTCTACTGAATAAACAGAGCTTGTGAGTAACTGATTACATTTAAGGAGATGATCAACTGTTACGATACAAAGCAGATCTGGAAAACATGTTTTAAAAGTGTATGTTTTCTTTTCTAAATGCCGATGCAATTTATCATTGTCAAATGCATATACGATATTAATGAAGTGTTATTTAAAGGCCAATTCCACAACCTTTCCATCATTGTTTTAATAAATTTTTTGGTTGTACTAGGATGATGCAGCAGTGATGCAACTTTTTTACATTTAAAGCCGTTAAAGTGAAACTTTATTTTCCTGTACAGAGATTAGAGAAGTCTGTCTGAAGTCTGTGGGCAGAGTCAGTCACTAAGAGAAACCATGCTGTGGCGTTTCCATCTTGTTTGTGTGTTTCATGAAATACAGTGGTGGTGGTGGTGGGGGGTCACATGGCAGTGGGGTACTGAAGCTAACAGTGGTGAAGACTGGACTAGTTATTCCAATTTGGAAGAAAAACAGGGGCGGAGCCAGACGTTGTAAACATTCGGGGCTCCCCCCCTGCGACCCTGAATAGGATAAGCGGTTACGGATAATGGATAGATGATAGTGCCAAGGAAAAACTGTTCTCCAACTGTCTTCATCATTCTGTAACCATGACACAACAAATGTTGAGGATGACAAATGTTCAGTCCTGCCACCTTAAAAGAGACAAAATTGTTACTGTTTTTAAGTTACATACATACTGTACATCGGTAGGGTAAGAATTTGGACAGCATTACTAATCTTAAAACCTATTTGCGTTATACTATGTTGGAGTAGAGTTCACAGAATGAATCTAGCCCGTGACGGGAGACTTTGACCAATCACAGGTCATTTCAGAGAGAGAGAGAGCGTTCCTATTGGCTGTGCTCCGGTCATGTGACAGGTGCTTGGCGTTCCTTCAAGAGATCTCAACATGGAGGCCGGGTCACAAACTTTCTCATTTTACAGCTAAACCGTGCACTACAAGATGATTCTGAAAACATTTGAGGAGAGAAATAGACATTAACGTAACAGGATATTGATTCATATTTGATCAGTGCTGCCTAGTTTGACCGTTTGGTCGGAGTTCGCGAGTGACTGACAGCCGGCTCTCATAGACAGCAGCTGGACAGCAGACCTCAGATCAGCTCTTACTGCTTGTTTTCCTCCGCTCTGTGAAATCTTGCAGATGCCGTTAGGAGCAGCGGAGGACACAGAGGAAAATGATTTTTTTCAGGTTACCTGTTTCATGTACTTCTGTCACGATATAGCGACCGTTTTATAAAAATAAAGTTTTAATCATATATGCTCCAATCTCACCTACTTTTAGAAAAAATGAGTGAAAATGAAACGTAACAAAGAAGACATGAACAGCGGTCTGGATGTGTTTGTTGGACCCGTCCACCTCCCTTCCGTCCCTCCCTGTGTGTCTCTTTCCACTCATTAAAACTACGTCACCACACTTCCAACCACTTTCCCTGAGTGGATGTGTGTACATTGTAGTTAATGGAAAGCTCGGTGCGTTTCACACCGAGGTGCCTCGTGTGCGTTTTGCTCAAGTTATAAAGCAGCTTTGTAGGTTTTCATGGCAATAAAAACTGAACTCTAAACAAAGCATTTGACGGTCAAAGTCATGAGCGGTAATTAACATGCTCCCTCTGCCCTCCCATGGCGTTGAAAACAAACCTAAAGTGACAGCGTCTGTAATGAAATGTACAATGTGAATGATTAATAAAGATCACTTAAAGGCTCCCCCCCAATTAATAAAAGATGGGCTTGTTTTAACCTCTGCCCCCTGCTGTGCCTGTTCCCCCCCCCCCCATCCTGTCCCAGCTAGACAGCCAGCACACAGTGAAATTCCCAGCTGGGACTCGGTGTTTGGGCTGGGTGTCTGCTCAGTGAAGCACTGCTAGCCATGCGGCACCGAGGAGCTCGACAGAGGGATGGAGGAGAGGTTGGGAGTGGAGGGAGTGGAAAAGTGGGGCAGGGAGGAAGAGAGGGATGGGGGGGTGAAAGGAACAGAAGGAGCAGGTTATGTTCCAGATAACAGATCAACTCGTATAAAAGCAGCGTCTGCTGACCAATCCAAGCTTCATTCATAACACTGGCACTCAAATTTGATAAAGAATAGGCTACACTAATGTTATTAGTATTATAGTATTTGTAGAATTAGATTCCAGCGGTGGCTGCGTAGGTTTCTGACTTGAGTGATCCAAACATTTCCAATAACTCCAGAGCCTTTGTGAAGTCCAAAAGTCAACATTTATTGCAAAAAGATAGACTTTTAAAATTCACATGTTTTTAACTAACAAGATATTCTGATTCAATCTATGTTTGTTGGCGTTTAGCCTTTCAAAAACAACATTTTTCACTGAGGTAAAAAAAAACAGTTTGGTCTCCAGCACACAAAGGAGGGCACGCAGCCTACCTGTATTAACGAGGCGTTCTAGCACCGTAAATTGCATTTATATAACCACAATAATACAAAATTAGTATATATTCTTTTATCTTATATTCATATCATATCATTCACTTATCTGAATCAGCTCCTTGAGCCATATGTTGCCGTTAAACACGTTAGAGTCGCGCGCTTACAGTCCCGCCGACTGTCTGCTTTACCTTGTGTTGCTTTGCTAAAAAGTGAAAATAAGATTGAGGGAGATTCTTACATAGAGTCCCTTTAAGCCAGATGACGAAAATATACTCTGGGTATGTTGAACTGGCTTCGTAGTTCAGACCTCAGGTGAGCAGGAGGTCTAGTGACTGCAGGGATAATGAGGGACAGGTGAAGCTAATTGGGGCGGGGCAGACAATCAAAACTCACAACACAGACAGGCAGGAAGTGAAGTGAAGTGGAGAGGTGAGTAACAAAATAAAACAGGAAACACTAAACACAAATGAATGACATGAAACAAACAAAACATAACCTCAGATCAGAGTGGGACATGACAGGGACATCAGACGGATTGATTGATTCATTCATTTATTCATCCAATGATTCATCAATCAGCTGGTAAAGCTTTATACCGTACATTGTAACTGCAGTATCCTGGGTTTGTCTATCACACGTCATCAAGTTTGTCCACTTCTGTGAACTTCTGTCTCATTATGCATAACAATGATTATATTTCCATGCGGGTTAAAGCCATTTCTTTTCTACAATTCTGTTCTCGTTGTGGAAGGAAATGTAATTATATGATTATGTAATTATACTGTATAGAAATATCTACAGTGATGGAGTGAAGAGAGTGAACCCCATCGAGTACATTATACTCCAGCTGGGATCGTTTCTACTGAATTAAAGAATAGTGAAACTGAATAATTCATCATTTATTTACTTATTTATCAGACCCCAGGAATCGCCTCCGGGGCCCCTGAAGGTCCACCGAGGCCACTTTATGTCCCACTGACTCCGACCTGTTTGTTTTATATATTACATATAGATATATTATATTTTGTGCTGCATTGATGTTAATATTGATACTAATTTCATTCTAGACCGGTCGTGAGGAAATAGAACTCTTTCGTAGTGTAGTTATACTGATGTTAACTGTTGATCAGCAGCTTGTTAAAGATGAGGCAGGTTTTATAATGACACACTATAGACAGTATATATTATAACACACTGAAGGGCAAGAAATAATACATATGTATTTGTTATTGTTCATTGCTTTTTCAGAAACCCATCTATCGGTCTGACACACTGAGACAGTGGGAGGGCGGGATGGGGAAATGGGGCTGGGTGATGGTGGTGGTGGTGGGGGTGGGGGGGGTCCCCTCTCTGTGATATGAGCTAATGGCTCTCCGCTGGCATCTGGCTACTGCGTATACATGCAGCTCATTAAAGAGTCACTGTGTAACCCCCGAGAGAGAGCCAGAGGGCGGAGGGAGGGGTATATAATGCAGGGTGAGGCGTCACACCACGATGACAGCACCATCAAATTAGCTCCATTTCCTCCTACAGTGGGACGTTGTCACATTGATTCTTGTCACGCTGCCTTTTCAAGGAATACTGGTGTTCCCTGTGGTAATGATTCAGGTTGTTTGGTGTTTTCTCATGTTGCTGGAGGAAACCCACAGGGCCGTACAAGTGCAGGCTCCAACTGTGGAATCATTTTAGACTTTTTCACTGGTCAATAATAATCAATTATCTATAATTGAATTATCTAGAATTGATTGGCTAGTTGATGGGAGAGGCTCTTCTAGCCTGAGTTCAGAAGACTTAATGCAAGTTTTTCTATTGCCAATCAACGGCTCCCAACATGGAGATGGCTGAGCGGCTCGAAGCTAACGAGTGCTAACAGTGAAAACAATGGCAACGCTACTGAGAGCGCTAACAGTGTTAACCTGGGGGGGTGGGGGGGGCGGCGTTATCTGCTGTAACCACTTAATGAGAGCAAAGCAGGGCGGCAGCCGTGAGCTAGCCAGTGGTGCACGCTCACATGCACTAAAAGCACACACAGCCAGCCCGGCTACGTCAACAAAGCACAGAGAAGCTCTGATTCCAACACACACACAGAGGGAGAGACTTCATTCTCTGCTCAGGTAGACATTACTCCTCTATATCTTTACGTAGACAATAGATATTTGGTGCTATATGTTAATGCTCTGAATGTCACATAGCAACTATGTGAGATAGTCACGAAAATTTAGGTTGAGTACGAAGATGGGCGTGGTCTGAGCAAGGGGTAGGGCAAAAGGGGCTATTGGCCCCCCACTTCACGCCCCCACTTTACGCCCCTGGCCCGATTCACGAAACATTACAGGTGTGTCAACACATTCTCACGCTTTGTCAAACCCCTCTGCGTCACTTTTCTGTCACAGTAAACACATGTTTAATGTTTTGAATAAAAAAAAAACAACCAAAATGACATCGTTTTAACAGTGAAAATGTGACTGGACGTCGTGAACACGGGACACGAACGAACAGCTGATTGTAACGTGAAAGTGAAACTTACCACACGGGACAACAGCGGTCTCTGGATGGATGAAAGCCTTGTGTTTCTGGGATCGAGCTTCGAGATCAGCTGCATGGTCTGTCCAATTGATGTCCTGAACAAAAAAATTACCCCCACCCACCCCTCCTCATGTGCATGTTAATATGCATGCAAGATACATCAACAGTGCATGACGGACATAAAATGTAAATGTAGAAAAAGCAGACAGAGGGAGGGGATGAACATGGATGAAGGGTGAAAGGAAGAGAACAGATGGACAATGGACAGGACAACACTTTGCCACAAGAGAAGGATGACCTCAGCATCCATCTAGATCTTTTTCTTTCAATGTGAGGACAACATGGTAAGCGATGAGGAAACGGTGACAGAGAAAGAGGTGCAGAGAGAGAGATGGATGAGAAGAAGATGAGCTGAAGATGATGGATGAGAGAGAGAGATGGAACCTGCTGCCTAAAATAAAGTGTTAAGATGGCTCATGATGCGTAGCGCCTCAGCAGAAGCTGAGCACGGCTGGAGGGGTTAAGTGCACAGCCTCTGGTGGAGCCTCGTGGTGACAGAGAGATGAAGTGGTTTTACACTTAGGAGACAACACGGGTTTCTGAGGTAATTCACATTTCCACTCTCGCTCACCTCAACTACATCTTCATCAACATATGTGTAGACCAATATATATGCAATAGCTGAACTGTTGAATGGAATGGAACCCAACAGTTGAATTAGTGGCGTGGAGCTGTAGCAGGGCCAGACACAGCAGTGGATTGAGCAGCTATCCACATCTAACCACAGATTTTAAATCTAATGTGGATGTGACATAAAAGGATTAAGTCCCTTTCTCTGGATAGTGCTCAGGCGTTACAAATCTCATTCTCAATCCTGTTGGTTTAGTGGGTTTAAATTCAAGGTTGACCAACCAGTATGAAACAATGGGCAGAAGACTACACAACAAAATCAAATGTAAATCCGCTTCTTCTTCTTCTTCCTTGTGTCCAGCCATCTTCTATATCACGTCTTTCCAGTGGTTGTGGCGCAGGCGAGTTCAGCGGCATTTGGTTCGGCCAAGTCATCTTTGGTACATTGTGGAGCTTGGCTACATCTCACGATGTGTTCCATGGTTTGGGATTCACCACACACACAAGCATCTGAAGTTGTTGTTTTCCATTTCTTCGTGGACACCTTGCAGCGTCCTTCGCCGGCCCGCAGGCGGTTCAGTGTTTTCCAGACAGCCCGAGGTTGATCGTGGCCGGTAGCGAGGCACTCATCTGGGGTGATGGCTTTCTACCATCCATTGGGTTGTCTGGCTGCCAAGTCTGTTCCGCTGGTTCTGCCATTCAGTAATCCTGGCATCAGTTGGGATGGTATCCAGTACTTCAGTGGTGTCCAGGAAACTGCTCCTGGAGCTGAGCCATTTCTGGGCAGCGGAGTGCTCATGGAGTGAGTGCCGGTTGTCATTGGTCTTGTGATGACTGCTCTGCGGATGTCAGGGGGTGCGATGCCAGAGAGGACATAAAGGCAGTGTACGGGGGTTGTTTTGATGCACCCAGTCACTATCCTGCAGGTCTCGTTGAGGATAGAGTCTATTTTACGTGCATGGCACATTCTGCTCCATGCTGGGCGGGCATATTCGGCGGTGGAGAAGCACAAGGCTAGTGCCGATGTACGCAATGTACTTGGGTGAGCCCCCCACTTTGAGTTTGTTAGTTGTCGTAGAAGGTTGTTCCTAGTGGAGACCTTGGCTCTCGTCTTTGATGTAAATCTGCTACCTTTATTACTCCATACAAAACGAAGGGAGATTGTTGGTCCTGGTGGCAGTCACCTTGTCGAGGGTCAGTCACTACGAGTTCAAAAGGCCTGGGCGAGACTGTTCTCACCAGAAACCTAACTAGAGGTAGAAGATCATCAGCAGTCGTATGAAACATTTTTATAATCTATCATATGTATTTTGGAAGGCCCTGACAAACATGTCCATGGCATCCAGCCAATAGGGCCACCAGAAAACACTCAGATGGGTCATTTTGGAAAGCAACAAGCCAACACTCTTTTTCTTAGTGAGTCTGGAGGATTGGTTGTCCGAGGCTGGAGGTCTGTTTATTCACTTGTTGGTTCTGTGGTCCTTCGATCCAAACAACAACCACTGACAAAACAACAGCATCAGTTGCAGCAAATACCCAAAACATATGCAAATACGTGCAAGAGTCAAAGCCCTCTAGAGCCTGTATGAGTATTGACTCTTGAGGACGACACGGACAGACAATAAAGTGTTTTAAAGGAATAATCTCGAAGATTATCTTTTAAATAAATGTCTGTTAAGTCACTATCGCCGAATGAGGTAACACAATGGTGATTGAGCCTTTGGCCCACTGATGCAATATTTATATATCTGCAGTAATACAAACTCTGTGTCTGTGGCGGCTGTATTAACTCACACGGGCTCCGCCCTCTACTGGACTCTATGGGTAATATTCTCCAATCACACGCACACCTTCACCCACTGAGATTTGCATAAACGTAGCCGGCCTATCAGGACGTGCCTACCGAATACGTGCGCTACCACAGTTTATAAGGCGGTGTCCAGCGGTATCCCACGCCCTCTTCAGCGAGCGGCGCAGGAGCGACAGGGCTTCCTTGGTAGAAGGCGCCGCCTGTGCTTATCCCCTTAAAACTCCGACGACCTGCCGGCAGGCCCGGCCGCTGTTCTGTCTTTCGGAAGTTGTAGCGGGCTCAGTTTTCAAGGTATTGGAAATATACTGATATCACGTAAAACTAGAAAACCTAAGGAATCCATTGGTACCATGTCATGGGTCTCACTGTAAAGCTGAGAATCTTGTGGATCCAATGAGCCCAACTGTATTCATGTGTGATGATGTTAGTCCCCATAGGAGACATTTCATTGTAGTGAGACCATTTTATGAAACTTGACCTTACTGTATAAAATGACCTGTGGAGACCTCTAGGATAATCACAGCCTCATGAAACTTTACAGCCACAAACTAGAGACCTAGAGCATTCAGAGGATGGATGCCTTTCCTAGCTAGATTGACAATAAGGGGGTTTCTGAGCAGTTTACACAACAGAAGTGCTCGCCATCCAATCGCCCAAAAATGCAATTCTTGCAGAAATCTCCAAACGTCAAAAGTTTTTGATACCAATATCACAGCATGGCTTTTTCTATGGTGTTCCTCAAGGTCTTGGTGTATTAATGTGGTATTCTGGAGGGATTATTGATCATTTTGATCAATCCTCCAGTGGTAAAAATGGTTAAATTTAGCACCAAATCTGTGTAACAAATGGTATCAACCCAAAAATTGCTGCAACAACTTTTTAGACATAACAGACTCTACAGGTACAGATTAAGTGCTCACTATAGAGTGAGCTATAAAGTGTATATATGTAGGGAGTAGTGAGTGAGTGAGTGAACGAGGGAGTGATTTAAGTCACAGCCAAGGTCAAAGTAAAGTAAAGTTCTGCACTGGTCGAGCAGACAGTCATTACAGACACATAGGTCCAGAAGGGCAGACAGTCAGATGCTCATAACACAGATAACAGAGTAACTAGCACGTCTTGAGGAAACTCAAAAGAGTTATCACCTTACCACCTCATAGTAGAGCTTTTACTGCTTTCACACTGTGTAGTGTGAATGTAGTATTAACCATTTTTACTTTTGCTGAAGCAGTGCTTTTGAGCAACTTGTTCCACCACATTTTTATAAAATCAAGCTTCGATCAATATGCTCTGTCTCTCTCTCTCTCTCTCTCTCTCTCTCTCTCTCTCTTTCCCTTTCCCTTTCTCTCTCTCAAATTTCAATTCAATATGCTTTATTTGCATGAATGGTAAACAACCGTCGTTGCTAAAGCATCTTATTACATCTAATTACATCATATCTTTGAGAGAGAGAGAGAGAGAGAGAGAGAGAGAGAGAGAGAAAATAAATCATGTAATGTGGTTCTTCTGCTAAACCGTTTAATCAGTTCATCACAGCAGC
>CAKALU010026693.1:0-42673 GCA_916700995.1 Hozukius guyotensis
AAGGCTCACTGGCATGCACAGACTAGGACATTTTTCAAGGCCATCTGGATGAAAGACTTTCTCTGGTCGGAGGTACATGACTCTTAAATGGAGAAACACTCGCTTTAGTAGGAGCTTTGTCCCTTCTGCTGTAGCAACACTGAACAATCTGCCTCGCTGACACTGTTGTGAGCTGGAATGAATGAATGTATGCATGAAGATTTTACTGTCTATATCTGGATGTTGTTACGTGTATATTCTGGATGTTGCTATATGGGACAATAAATATAAATTTATACAGTTAAAGGCTACTTACAGTAAATACATACCCCATATTTATAAGTCATTTTAACTCCCACCTGATCGCAAAGTATTAAAGAGGACCTATTATGCTCATTTTCAGGTGCATACTTTTATTTTGAGTTTCTATTAGAACATGTTTACATGCTTTAATGTTCAAAAAACGCTTTATTTTCGTATACTGGCTGTGCTGCAGCACCTCTTTTCACCTGTCTGTCTAAAACGCTCTGTTTGAGCTCCTGCCCTGCCCCTCCCCACCAAAAAGCCCATTCTGTTGTGATTGGTCAACCGAACCAAACTCTTTGGACTCCGCTCCAGCTCTGCTCTAACTATCTTTGTTTGAGGATGTGCCAAACTAGCCATTATGCAAATGTGTTACTTGGTGACATCACCACGTTACGGAAGAAAAGGCAGAACCTCAATCAAGGCGTTTCAGGCAGTTCAGGAGCAGTGTTTCTGTGGGGGGGAGTAAGGCCCTTTGGCCTGGACTTTGGGCTTTGTAACTTTGCAGACCTTTTAAATGCACAAAAGACTATATAACGAAAGAAAAAGGGAAAAAGCATAAGCATAATAGGACCTCTTTAAGCTCCCGAAAAGGTGACAGGTGATGAATAGCTGCAGGGCACAAATCGCTTCCTGAATGGCTGTAACAGACATAAGCTGTAATCAAACTGTTTGCAAAGCAAAATAAATCCATTACCTGTTCAGAGAATAACACACAATCCTATTTCCTTCACATCTGATGAAAACACAGCTTTGTTAAGCAGTCTTTCAAAATGGCCTGGTGTTCTAATACTATTGAGTTGCCTGCAACACATCTGGGGATCCACACACAACTCTCAAACGTTAGGGAGTAGGGATCCAATATTTTTTATTTTATATAAATATTTGAGACATTGTTGTGGTTTAAAGTTTGAGGGTGAAGTTCAACCCAAGATCTTCTGCACTGCTAATCTCCTCGCCCCCTCAGCGAACATTCCCCGTCTGCGTGGATCAGTTCTCGGTGCTTTGCCTGGTGGGGACGTGCTCAAACTTCGCCTTTGTCTTTTCCACTCTGTTGCACTTTATCTCACTAACCTCGTCTCTCCTGCCACCCTGGTGTCTCTGCCCCTCTCCTCCCTCCTTGTCACTGCCTCGGGATCACTGCAGTGGAACCTGCTCTCATCTCAGCAGTGAGGATGATTGATTACCCATCAGCAGCCAGACTCATCTACTCTTACCATCAGCTGCTGCGCTGCCACTGCCCGTTTTTAAAGGCCGTCCGTGCAGGTCGCCAGAGCCAAAAACAAGGGTATGACAGACTTTGATTTCATTCCAGCGTTATAAAAATGCTCTAATCTCGGTCGTTACTCTAACCAATTTCAACTCTTGGCTCTCCAAGAGTTGAATGACCTTCCCACTCTAGTAGGAAAGATCAAAGTCACTTCTCATCTCCTATAACTGGCAGTTAAGTCATCATTTAGTCATGACTCTATCACATTGTCTTATGCCATTGAAACGTAACCTCTGTAGAGACGATTATGACTCTCTTTAAAAATGACTCCTTCTTTAATCGAGTATTCTCTTTCTTTTCACAGTACCTCCTTCATCGTGATGGCTTTTAGGAGTTTCACAACAAACATCGGTTGCGGTATGTCCTTGAAGCTTGAACTGTTTATTTGCAATATTGTTGTGTGGGAGGGAGAGATTAGCTATGAAATGATACAGATCTCATTGAAATGTGTGTTGAGTGCTTGAGGCATGGATCCTTTTTGTTTGTGTGAATAATTGAAGTGGCTGTTTTGGAGCTGAATATAAAGTTTGATGACTGAATTATTAACTATGGAGGATCAAGGCATTATGCTGTGATAGTGTAACACAATGGTGGACTGCAGGGCGGGTGTTTGACATTAATCTGGGAAGCTCTTTGTAAAGCTCATTGCTTCTGTGATTTACATGGTAGCAAAAAGCTGAATTGAGAGGGGGGAAAGGAGATTGTAGAGAGTTTGGTCGACGATTTTGCAAAATCCCGGATTACATTCAATGACAACTGGGGGGGGGACTTCTTTTGGCAACCAGAGGAGTCGCCCTCTGCTGGCTATTAGAAAAAATGCAGGTTTAAGGCGGATCCGCATTGGCTTCATTTCCCAGACCCGGCCACACGCCGCTTGGTCAGTGCCCCTCGACATCGGAGACCGACGCATGGGGTACCTCTCTTGCGTTGCTTTTGGACGGACCAGGGATGGCGTGTCAATATACGGTCGTTACATTCATAGTGTCCTTTCAAAATAAACTTCCGTTTTCACAGGAAGTTATAGGTTTAGGCAACACAACCACTTACTGTAGTTAGGGTTAGGACACGGCTGTGGTTAATTTCTAGCAAGTCACGTGACTCATGCGGCATGGCGATACTAACGACTCACGTTACTAGCGTCTCACGGGACTCATGGGACTGACGATACCGACGACTGACGTGACAAAATAAGTCAATGTTACGTTTAGTTTCACACGGGACACAAATATCGGTCTCCTGTTTGAAAGTCTGGTGTCTGTTTGACCCATCCACCACTCTCACGCTATTACTACTACATCGCTTGTTACGACCGCCAGATAACGCCGCGGGTGGGTTTACATTGGAGGTAGTTGAAAGCAAGGTTTGCCACACACTTTTGCTAAAGGGTGCCTCCGTGCGTCGGTTTCCGATGCCAAGCGGCGCTGCCCAATTGGTGCTACCTGATATCAGTGTATATGATGGAATAGTAGCATTAGAATGTACCAGAGGTCACAAAAATTGTGCTTTTGTAAAAATTAAATCTTTAAATTAAAAATGAAAGTCTCATCTTGTCACTAAATCAAATGTGCAATAGTCCAGAATGGTTCAGAAACATCCTCCACTTTCACTCTGCCCGTACTGTAATGCATTCAGCCTTCCAGCTCTTTTCATGTTGATTCGACCTGGCAACAACAAGACGTCTGCTCTCTGACAGAGGAGTTACACAAACAACTTTTACTTTAGGGACTGTAAACAAACTAACTCACTCTATGTTGTTTTTTTGCTGCTCATCTCTGTTTCTGGTGACCTTTGCTCATCTTTGCCACAAATATTGTTTGTTTTTCTCACTCACTCACTGACACACAAACACACTTGCACCAAGGCATTGGTCAATTAATATTGAGCTGTCATGCATCCTTGCTTTTGGAAAGTAATCTGGCTTAATTGAAACTGGGATAATTAGCACATAACTCTAAGGCGGAGTGCTATACATGCACCATTGAACACGCGAGATATTGTATGAACATGGACACAGATACACACAATCAAGAGGTGTACAGTCTATAGGTTGGGTAAATTTACGTTGGAAGAGGTAGAGTGTGGAGTGCAGCAGTGTCTCGCTGTGCAGCTAAGTTGTGATAATGAGCGTCTGAGCTTACTGTGGATTTCTAGCATTTCTTTGCAGGCATCAACCTTGAGCTTCCTTCATTCTCTGTCTCCTTCTCCTTGACTTTATCCCTTCAATCTCACTTTCCCTCCCCCCATTACATTTAGCCTCAATTCAATTTTGCATCAATCAAATATTCTTTATTATTATAAAGCTCGCCCCCGAGACAAAGAAAAACCTTATTTCTCTCTCTTTCTTTATGACTCTCTCATTTCTCTTCGCTCTCTTTGTCTCTCCACCGTGCAATGATTTAAATGCATCCCTGGCAACTGAGTTAGTTGCCATTACCAACAAGGTTGCCAGGGATGTAAGAGAAACTAACTCTATAAAATGCCACTTTATACTAAGTTGACACCACAGAGCCGAATAACATTATTAGAAGGTCAGATGAACTATTAGTGTGAGCACATTAATCAAGATGTGCCCAAGGCTATAAATGGGGAATGTATCACACATCTTTGCCCTAGGAAACCAAGTATGTAAGATTTGAATCGTATAGAAAATGTGCTGGTGATTAACAAAAAATGATTTGCATGACTGTAAGACGTCTAAAGCTTATCATGTTGTTGGAGATTTATAGGCTTCATCATCACATTAAGCTGGAGGAATATTTTGAGAACTGCTCGAAAGGCCTTTACCATCCCCACGCTCCTCTTCCTTGGTGTGACTAATAGGCCGTGAAGCCTTGTCTGCTCTGCGTGTTGTATATAGTCTTACTTTATTGACACATCACACGCCCAAGGTTTAATTCATTTTGTTTATACTCCTCTCGGGAGAGGCTCGTCTTCTTTAACGGCATTCTATGTCTGACCGCTCCATCACCTTGTCATTTATTAGACCTCAATAAAACATCAAGAGGGAGGCCAACGCAAGAATGGTAATGAGTTACGCTGACAGCCACATCAGCATAATGTGGTTTGTGTTGATGAGGCGTCGAGCGTGGCCCGGAGACCGAAAGCACCACTTATGGTTCTCTCGGGGTCAGGTAGTTTATGTGACACCGTGTTACCGCGACAGTAAATATTCTCTCTACAGTCCCTGGACAATGAACTTGACAAATGCTGGTTTAAGGTAAATATAAGTGCACTAAATGGTCATCATGTGTCTGTTTTTCTCAGTGCCTTGGTCAATTTATATGATTTCATTTTCATCATTTTCTCACAGCTGAGCACTTAGTGGTTCATTCTCTGTAATATTTAAATGGTTTGAGTCTTTAGATAACGGTTCAGAAAGGGCTTAATGACCAGTGTAATGCATAGTTTAACTAAGCTCCATCCCACTCATATCTCCACCATTAGGAAAGAGAATGGCTGTGCATACAGAAAAAGGCTTCTCAATCCTTAATTGCTACCATGATTATTCACAAACATATATGTTAGAGATACAGATGGGTGAAAAATTAAAGGAGAAGAAAAAACCAATTACCTATAATATGGTGTTGGGCCACTGCAATCCACAAAAACAGCTTTACAGTGATTCACACGGACAAGATTCTGGACGGATGAACACCATTCTTTCAAAAGATATTCCCTCATTTGGTGTTTTGATGACACTGGTAGAGCGCGCTATCTATCACAAAATCTCTAGGGGTTGAGATTGCGACGGCCATAGCATATGATTTATATAACTTTCATAATCATGAAATCACCAGTGAACCCATGTGCCATGTAAGAATCTTCATGTTTTATGTTTCTCCTCTTGTTGATACCATAGACTGTATATAAGAAGTGGACGTAGTCACCGTGACGTCACCCATTGGTTTGTGGACTGCTGTTTTGAAGCCCCGAGTTCGGCATTTTGGCTGTCACCATCTTGGTTTTTGGCTGTCGCCATCTTGGTCTTTTGCAACCAGAAGTGACACGACAGATTGGAGCTAAGGACAACCGATTGCTGAACGAAACATTTTTAGGCGAAAAGGTTATAAGACAAAAACACGGACAACTCCCAGACCGGACAACGCCATGGTAGCAACCTGTCAATCACAAGGTAGCCACGCCCTAAAACATACCCTGCTTTATGGTCTATTTGACTCTAAATGGGACCATAATTTACTAAATGAACATCATGCTGTATTGAAGAAGACTTGAAACTAGCGATTGAGACCATAAACTCATGTTTACAATGTTTACTGAGGTAATAAATCAAGTGAGAAGTAGGCTCATTTTCTCATAGACTTCTATACAATCAGACTTCTTTTTGCAACCAGAGGAGTCGCCCCCTGCTGGCTATTAGAAAGAATGCAAGTTTAAGACTCTTGAGCCTTGGCTTCACTTTTCAGACCCGGAGTCTGCAGTCTGGTTGATTCAGGTTTTTGCTATAATTTGTCACCTATATACACATTCATATGTTAACAAAACAATCTCAACTCAAGGTCCATTTAGCAACTGAGCTTTTGATGATATCATTTGATCTTTATGAGCAGAATCCATCTGTTAAGTTGTCATGGAAATGTATTCAACCTTCCTACACACTCTACAGACTTCTCCTCCATGTTGGCCTATATAACTGCTTAGAATTTTTTTTAAGATCAAGTGAACTTTCGAACTCAACATTCAAATATATGTGTTTTTTTCCAGTGCAAAAATACACAATAATATTAATCCATTGGCACTATAACTACAAAAGCACTCTCATTTTAACCTCCTACTTTGCACTCAGATGTGGCTCAGACACTTTTATTGCTCTGTGGAGATATTCTACGAATACATGGCCTTCAATTGCACTCAGTTGATGAAAATCACCGTCCTTTATGGGTCATTTCAGAAAATTCTGAAGATAGAATATATCTATGCATGCAGCAGGGGCAGCATCCGCTCTTTGGGCTTTTCATGAAATGATCATACTAAACAATGGAGCTCATTATAATGTATGTATGTGAAGGTGAAATGGACGTTGAGTATTCACATGCAATCAAATAGCAATTCTCTGAGGCCATCAGTTCCCTCCTCTTAGGTACAAGATAATATGTATTATAACCCTTATGGTTTATGTCATTATTCCATACTGTATCTATGATAAACAGAATGTGTGCATTATGTATAATATTCCCGATGTGAAGAAATTATGCAGCCTGAGCATAAAATTATGACACATTTCGGTGTTACAAGCCAACAATTTAGAGTCAATTTCATGCCAGCAGAAGTACTAGAAACAATGCTGCCAATTACACAGAGGACAATGCCTTTAATATACGACTCATTCAGGCTTTCCTTAATATTCATATGGCAGATGTTCAATTGCCTGGACGATAAAAGTAAATCAGGGATATCTCGTGGGGATCTCTCCTCTCAAAGTGTGACATCATAACTCATCCTGACATCTAGTGCTGTAACCATCAAGTGAGACTGTTTGAAATATGGAGGAGAGGCGTTAACACATTCTGGAGGCATGATTCAAAGGTGGATCTGGCACGCTTCACGAGCAGCAGAAGGTTTAATCTGCTGATGAGAAAGTTGAAAGAAAAACATTTTGGCTTTTTTCAGCTACCTCAAACTTCTCAAGCGAACTCAGACATGACATAGTAAAACATTAAGTTGAAACTCCCATATGGGCTGCTACGGTTTTAGAGGAATCAATGAGAATTTTATGCATCTTTCCTGTGCCCACAGTGCTCGCAGAGGGAACTCTACTGATGGGAAGATCAAGAGGACGGCAGGCAGGATGGCAGAAATGAGAGCATCCAGACTCTGAGGGGGAGAGTTTTAGCTTGTCATCAGCTCTCTGGTTTCTGAGAAACATAAAAACACACATGACAAGGCTGGATTTGTGAGTTAAAAGTGTGGAGAGCTGATGATGGTGTTAAGGGGAGCCTCTGACAGCACATCTGTATGACTCTTTCATTGTGTTTTAACCCATTAAAATGATTATGTTGTGACTTTTTATGTTTTGTTTTTCTTTTTTGATATTGTGCAAAATAATATATTACACATTGTTTAGTTTTGAAACTCCTAATTCACAGCATTTTTTTTATTATGAAATAGAGTAGTATTTTGTAGGTACTGAGCAAGACGTTTGTTACTGTCCAGAAAAAGAGCAAGCTGTATATTTCCAAAATATTAATTAAGCAACATGTAAGAAAATCAGCCTTGTTTTCAACTTGGGCTGTCAATCGATTTATATGTTTAATTGTGATTAATCGCATGATTGTCCATAATTAATCACAAATTAATCCTACATTTTTTATCTGTTCAAAATGTACCTTAAAGGGAGATTTGTATTTAATAGTCATATCAACATGGGAGTGAGCAAATATGCTGCTTTATGCAAATGTATGTAGATATTTATTATTGGAAATCAATTAAAAACACAAAACAATGACAAATATTGTCCAGTAACCCTCACAGGTACTGCATTTAGCATAAAAAATATGCTCAAATTATAACATGGCAAACTCAAGCCCACCAGGCAACAACAGCTGTCAGTGTGTCAGTGTGCTGACTTGACTATGACTTGCCCCAAACTGCATGTGATTATCATAAAGTGGGCAAGTCTGTAAAGAGGAGACTCATGGGTACCCATAGAACCCATTTTCATTCACATCTCTTGAGGTCAGATGTCAAGGGACCCCTTCGAAAAAACCTATGGATTGTTTAGATTTTACGTGTACCAAGCATGTACTAGATACCAGTATCTTCACTCTAGCTTTAAGGCTGAGCCCGCTACAACCTAAAGATCACAAGTTAATGCGTTAAGGAAATTTGTGGCTTTAAAACAAATTTGAGTTAACGGGTTTTTATCACGTTAACTTTGACATCCCTATTTTCAACATGTTTGAGTTTATCCATAAGATATGATGGATTCTGAGATGGTTACAGACCACCATGGATAGATGAAATGTCTCAACCCTGAAAGGGAAACTATGTGTTTCCTGCTAGACAGCAGCAAGTGAGAATGACAGCTAATGGTACTGTAAGTGCTATAACTTAGTGTAACGGTAGCACATAGTGACCTGGCAAGGGACTGGTACAATAGGCTACATCAAATGGCAACATGTATGTTTCATAGCACATGGTCCCTCACAAATAATTAAAAATAAATATATATATAGAGGGACAAGCCATCAAGTCAGTAAAGAGAGTCAGCCATGAGAACAAGATCAAGTACGCCTACCCCTGGGTGTACTGAATTACACAATGGTAGGCATTGTTTTTTTTTACTTATAAATTATTTTAAATCTTCCATAATCACCCTTTAATTAAATATGTTATTCTTTAACTGAAACTATGGAAGTATGGGAACTCCCAAAACTTGCAACATGCGCTTCAACATCTTATATTCGTCATGAGCAAATATTTGCACGCAGTATATCAATA
This sequence comes from Hozukius guyotensis, assembly GCA_916700995.1. Taxonomy (NCBI): domain Eukaryota; kingdom Metazoa; phylum Chordata; class Actinopteri; order Perciformes; family Sebastidae; genus Hozukius; species Hozukius guyotensis. Next base: position 9,011 of record CAKALU010026693.1, read on the forward strand.
AAACATTCCAGCATGCTCATAAACACATCTAAACTAAGGCTGCATCAGTGGAAATAATGGGGATATTCCTCACAGCTGACGGCCAGCAGTCAAGTGTACTCAGAGCACTCAGGCGCTAATTGGGTTTTTACGTGACCCAAAGTGTGATTATCCTTGCTCTCCATTTTCATTACAGAACCTTCATTACACATCACTGCCCAGGTCCCCTGGCCTCACAGCCGCAGAAACTTAAAGGCTTTAGGAAGAAAAACAACAAGAAAGAGAAATAAAGGACTGATTTATTACCTCTCACTTTTTCAAATAATGCCTGTCCTGTGAGGGTAGCCTGACTAAATGCTTTCTTTCCAATCCCGAAGCAGGGGAGAGCTGAAGTCGAGTGACTGGTGGAGAAAGTTGTGCATCTAGCAAGCTTAAGACACTGATGTTTTTTCTCAGGAGTTGTTAGAGCCCAAAACAGAGCTGGATGGTGAATATTACACTCACCAGACTGTAGGTAGTTTGACAGAAGATAATAGATAATGGTAAAAAATTAAAATTGGTACCCGGACAGAATTGAACCATGGATGTGATGGTTACTAAATACATGTTTTCAGCTGACCAGGACAACCCAGAACCATCATTCTTAAAGGAATACTTTGACATTTTGGGAAATATTTTTTGGTAGTGATCTCATGCAGATAAAATAGAGCAATATATATATTTCATTTCTGTGCAACAACTGGCTACTGTTTCCCCAGCCCATTCTCATTCCCAGGGCATCAAATACCGAGGCTTTGTCACCGTTTGGTACCACCGCACAACCTTTAGCGACAGTGTGAAACGCTTCGGGCGTTCCATTAACTATAATGTAAACCCATCGGCGGCAACAGTAAACGCTAAGAGAAAGTACGCCGGGAGTGACTGTGGTGACGTAGTTTAAAGAACGAAACGACACGCATCAGGCGGGCGGGAGGGCGGACGGGTCCAACAAACACAACGCTTTCATCCAGGTGACCGCTGTTCGTATCCCGTACGTCACGTTACAATCAGCTGTTCTTTCATGTCCCCTGTTCACAACGTTCAGTGTCATTTTCACTGTACAAACGTACTTTAGTACTTTTAAACCCAACCATGTATTTCTTTCCTAAACCTAACTATAGTGGTTTTGATGATGAAAATAAAGTGACGCCAAGGGACGTGACAAAGCGGCGGTATGTGACAAGTTGAGATGAGAACGTGCTGGTTTTTCAATACAAAGAAAGTTTTAGTTTTCATCAAATAAGTATTGAAAAAAATGTATTCTATAGAGGTTGTTTTTTTAAGTCCTACCCTACTCCTGCCTTATGTATCAGTTTAAGTTTTCCTTAGGGGAACTAACTTTAATGAGAAACGTTTTAATGCGATCCATTAGACACTGTTCCCCGAAGTTTCCAAATCACATAAGGTCTCTCATTCTCCTACATAAATTTAATAAATAATTAAATATCTTAATAATACCTCTAAATTTATACATTTAGACGGAATAACACACCTTTATTTTAAACTAAAATGCATAACATACTGTACTTCACATTGTATGCTGCTGTTGAAGCTGCTCAGATTATATCACATTTATCAACAAGGTATTTGAGTCATAACCCGTCAAAATTATATCCACAACTTTCTTGATGTAGAAAACAGCTGCACACAGTTTAAGGATGTGTCCTTCAGGGAAGAGTGAGAAATAGTATCATAATTCTATATCAGCTCAGCGGTGTTGCTAAAGACAGCAGACCGGCAATAATTATGATGAATGTGACAGATTATGTGTGTGTGTACATTGAATGTGCAGAAAACCATGACCACAAGATGATTTTGAAAGAGATACAATCTGGAATCAACCAATTGACAATTAACATGCAAATCAGAAAAGAGCTGTAGGAGATTGTTAAATAAAAAAATAATAAAATCCAATAACCAGACATGAAACATGTTCATTATGTCTGTCTGCCACAGAGGGGATGTAGGAAGATTGGAATCCTTTCCCCTATACCTGGATATGTTTATTGGACTTAGTTCACAATAGAGAATGACAATCATTTCAAAACGTTAGATATGTTAAAATTAACATTTAAGCTTAATCTTGTGATTTTATCACATAATACAGTAAATGCAGCATGTGGGATTCATTCACACTCCCTGAAGAAAACAGCATAAAATAATAATTTATCTTCTTCTCTTATGTAATGAAAACACCATTAACATGCTGCAACCAATGAACCATGAAGCAGTTAACCTGAACATTTTCTGATTGTAAAAGCTTTCGACTATATAATGTATGCATTTTTTCACATCCCATGTCAGTGTCTCTACTGCAATGTCTCTACAAATGAGAGAAATGTGCTTCATTGTCAGTACTGTGGAAACTTGTGTAGTTCAATAAGTCAAAGTCAGTGCGGGGAAAAAAGATATATCTTTCTCAAAGGTCATCTTTAGGTCTCAATCAAATGCTGTTATCTACCAGTTACTGGAAAATATTTCTTACTATAACAGAAAAACTGTCCGTCTTATTTATTTTTCTGCACTTTGAGTTGTTTGAATATGTGTATTTTCTTTGCATTGCACTGCAAGCTGTGCCTCAATTCACCAGAAGAAAGAATCTCGAACTTGAAGGATAACTTCTGCCAGAATGTCACAGTCTGCCATTATAAGCTCGAGGCATTGTTTAAAGTCTTGAGTGAAATTTGGCCTATTTTTGCTGTTAAGTAGTGGGAGTAGTGCATGACAGAACAGAAAGAAAAATGTAACTGCACCAATAAGTTTGAATATGTGTCATATAGGCTGATCAGGAGATGAAAGTATTATATCAAAAATCATCCAGGACAGGTGTTCTTCACCCGGAGGCATGGCTGTGTGTTCCACTATATCAACCAGTGAGCCAGCTTGAGTCACTTCAGGGAGTAGGTGACATGAAATAAAAGGAAGAAAGATTTTGACGGTTTGAACTGCCAACAGTTATTTATGGTACTTTATATTTAAGTTGCACAGCTGTGATGGCCTAAAGCCTATCGCTGCTCTCCCTTGTGTGTTGCTTCCAAGCCCATCAGACTAGAATATATGACGTCACTATCTTCCTGCGGGACACTGCTCTGAGCAGCATACTGTACCTCTGAACCGCGTGGCGTCTCTCCAGTATTTCAGACTCTTTTGCACCCAGTGGGCATAAGATTATCAGTGTCTGATGGGAATCATGCAGGGGGCAAATTTTTGATAATGGCAAAATTGCTGGAACAGTTGGTTATCATTAGATGTTGTTTATCAAACTATTATACAATGTCAAATGATGGGATAAACCACACTATTTGATTAAATAAGTAATTTCTGGTGATAGAAAAAATGGGGTTTTGAGGTCCTAGATCTTCAGACATCAAACTGTACTTTTAGAATGAAATGGCTTATACAATATTTGTAAAACAAGGAGAGTATTTGGCATATTTTATCTAATTATATTTTTAGATTTAATTGGTGACAACTTTTTTTTTTTAAATCATTGGTTAAGGATGAAACAACAACAGTTCTCCAGTTCTTATATCGAATAACCCTCACAAAAGTTTACATTCACAAAACAAGCACAGTAAAAATAACCAAAATTATTATCAAATATTATTAATATCAAAATCTAATCTAAATCTAAAAATCCAATCTCATTTTTTTTCCCACTTTTACAATGGTTTAACTGTTAAGATAAGATAAGATAAGATATTCCTTTATTAGTCCCACAGTGGGGAAATTTGCAGTGAACAGCAGCAAAGGGGATAGTGCAAAAAACAAGATGCATCAGCTAACACAGTAAAAATGAGCTAAACAAAGTGTAACAAAATATGAACCATTAAATAGAAGGAAGTATAAAAAATAGGAGCAGTATATACAGTATTGACAATAAACCGACTATTAACAAAATTGCACAAGTGGAAAATGATAGTGCACTATATGTTATGGCACTATTAGATGTAAAATAAATAGTAAATGAGTATAAAACGGTATCATAACAATTTCTTTTTAATTGTAATCTCAATAAATACAGTTTGAGAGAATTTATTAATTTAATTAATGAATTTCAATAACATTTTGGTTCCTCACTGACTTAATGTGAGGTTGTTTGTTGTGGAACCTTTGTTACGCTGAGATTTGTTCCCACACGGTGCTCCATTTAGAAACACCGTTTTACTTCCTGTTAGGATTCTCATACAGAGGCGAAACCACAGAAGCTAAATAACTGTAGCAGCTGTTTGTCAACAAATGTTAATGTAGCATAAAAACTGACCAACAACAATGATTCCCTACACTGTCAACATCAAACTGGCGGCTCGGACGCTGACTGGCACTCTGAACCTGCAGAATAAAACCGCTGTAGACTGGTGAGTCCTGCTGCTCTGCTGTTAGCATCATACTGTAGCTCCTCTGGTTCAATTAGCTAATGAAGACGAGACACTGATGATGAAAGATGATGTTTACATTATGCTAATTAAGCGATATTGTTCCCTTTCATTGCCTGGAAAGATGTCAGTGATAATTAATGCTGATAATGTAGATTTTTCTCAACCAAACAGAGAAACTATGGTGTCTTGTGTCATGTGACTTGATGTGATGTGACAGTGTTGCTGGGCCTGATGCATTTCTTAACCCTTATTTTCCTCGCAGTAATCCAGCAGGGAGCGTGACTGCAGTGTTATTATCACATTGCACTGGTTTGTGATAAAACTCACTTAAAGAGACCAGAAATGTTACCATTTTCACCAAGTTTTATTCCACATACACGAAGCTGGCTTAAATTTTGTGATAATTACAACCTCTTACTGCATTAATCATCTTTAATGAAACCATTCAGTGTAACTGTTCTGGATTTTATTCACCTCGGACAGTGTATATAGCAGAGGTGGGAGTAAGTCACACATGTGCAAGTCTCAAGTCTCAACCTTCAAGTCTCAAGCAAGTCCCAAGTCACTGTTGTGAGAATCAAGCAAGTCAAGTCGAGTCCCTGCTGTAAGTCAAGTCAAGTCACTGCTCAGGTCAAGCAAGTCACAAGTCAAGTCATACGAAATTCTGATGATCTAACCCAGTTTCCACATTTAAAATCAGTTAAAAGACAGTGGTCATGAAAAGATGATTATAGACATACTTTACAGGGCTCATGGCGAGTCAAATTAAAATGCTCATCATGGCAAATTAAAAAAAAGTTGCAAGTGAAGTGTCCTTTGAAAATATTGAGTTAAGGATACATAAATATTTTTGATGATGATGAAAGATGATGTTTACATTATGCTAATTAGACGATATTGTTCCCTTTCATTGCCTGGAAAGATGTCAGTGATAATTAATGCTGATAATGTAGATTTTTCTCAACCAAACAGAGAAACTATGGTGTCTTGTGTCATGTGATGTGATGTGATGTGATGTGATGTGATGTGACAGTGTTGCTGGGCCTGATGCATTTCTTAACCCTTATTTTCCTCACAGTAATCCAGCAGGGAGCGTGACTGCTGTGTTACTTACTTTAAGTTATTATCACTTTGCACTGGTTTGTGATAATCAATCAACATTTTATTTGTATAGCCCTTTACAATAGCCAAAAGGTACCCAAAGTGCTTCACATTAACATGAAATAATAACAGGAATAAAAAACATAACATATTATAAAATCGTAAAAAGGTACATAAAAAGCCCAGGGAAAATGTCACAGCGCTACTAGGTATTAAAAGCCAATCTAAATAAAAAATTATTGAGCTTAGATTTAAAAAGTACTAGGTCAGTGACAGTGCGTATATCAGCGCTACTAGGTATTAAAAGCCAATCTAAATAAAAAAATATTGAGCTTAGATTTAAAAAGTACTAGGTCAGTGACAGTGCGTATATCAGGGGGTAACTTGTTCTATAGTTTAGGAGCAGCGACAGCAAAAGTAGCTTATACCTCGACCTCTGGACCTCTTAAAAAAGTTGACCCGATGGCCGATGATAAAACTTGCTTAAAGAGACCAGAAATGTTACCATTTTCACCAAGTTTTATTCCACATACATGAAGCTGGCTTAAATATTTGCGATAATTACAACCTCTTACTCCATTAATCATCTTTAATGAAACCATTTAGTGTAACTGTTCTGGATATTATTCACCTCGGACAGTGTATATAGCAGAGGTGGGAGTAAGTCACACATGTGCAAGTCACGAGCAAGTCTCAAGTCTTAACATCAAGTCTCAAGCAAGTCCCAAGTCACTGTGGTGAGAATCAAGTCAAGTCACTGCTCAGGTCGAGCAAGGCTCAAGTCATACGAAATTCTGATGATCTAACCCAGTTTCCACATTTAAATCAGTTAAAAGACAGTGGTCATGAAAAGATTATTATAGACATACTTTACAGGGCTCATGGCGAGTCAAATTAAAATGCTCACCATGGCAAATAAAAAAAAGTTGCAAGTGAAGTGTCCCTTGAAAATATTGAGTTAAGGATACATAAATATTGTTAACAAAATATGTATTCTTCATTCCTTTCCTCTTCCTTTTATTTCGATCCGGAGGCTGCTTTAATAATAATAATAATAATAATAATAATAATAATAATAATAATAATAGCTAATGTTATGGGAATATCACGTATGAAATTAAACATTTACAAACCTCCTCTGATTATTAATTGTGCATTGCTATAAAACAACAAAGGCATCCATTTCATGGCTATCAGAAACTTTTAGAAAAACTTTTAACAACGAACTTGATCATCAGAAAATAATGACAATCTCTTTTTACTACCGTCATCGACAACATGATCATTGAATCCAAATTTTATTATTTTTGTACTAGGCCCCTCCATGATAACTCGCTGCCTCCTGCGTTAGCCTCTGTTGTCTGCTGCGTCCTAGTAGGTTGCCAGGTTTGCGCGCATTGCACTAGAAATCACCCGATGTTTCAAAAACAAAAAGTAACTTCTCAATATCTAGAAAAATGAAAATATTTAATTAAAAAAAAAAGTCAAGTCCTTTCGAGTTATCCGTCTTAAGTCTAAGTCAAGTCTCAAGTCATGAATACCAAGTCAAAGTCAAGTCGAGTCTTTTATCAAGGTTAGTCAAGCAAGTCTCAAGTCCTCAAATTTGTGACTCGAGTCTGACTCGAGTCAAGTCATGTGACTCGAGTCCCCCACCTCTGGTAAATAGTGTTATCTTCACCTGCAGCTACTCTATATTTTTCCTGTTATTATTCCCCTATTTTGCTTTACAGTCACACACTTCTTCCAGATTTGGGTTGTATTTGCCTGTTGCTCCAGAACTCATTAATTGAAAATCTGTGTGTACAAAAAACAGCTTTAGTTTATGTTGGGGTTTCAACCTTTGGTTTGGAATTGAGTTGTGATTTTGTGCAGTCTGGATGTGGTCCAGACACATACTGTAATCATGCAGACGATGTATGCACACTGAAAGATGAAGAGACATGGATTGCATTGATGATCATTGATGTCGGCTCTTATAATGCAATGTTTGAATTCACTTGTCGGAATTTGCTTTAAGGTGTTCTTGTGCACACCTCATCCTCTGTAAGGGGAATTTGAGCTCCTACCCTCCAGACGGAGATTTAGACTCCCAAAGGCCAGGTCCAACAGGCTGAAAAATACTTCTCGGGCCACCAAACTGTTAAATGCTCACAATGACCCAACTGATTATACGTTTTCCATTACTGGGGGCTGATGATGATTGTGGCATACTTTAGGTTTCCTGATGTCACTTCATGTATTCATCCATCCATCCGTTATCTGTAACCGCTTATCCTATTCAGGGTCGTGAGGGGAAACTGGAGCCGATCCCATCTGACTTTGGGTGAAGGCTTGATGTATTCATGTATTTTATTATTTTTTGTGTACCTGAGTCTGTGTGCTTATGTCTCTGTGTGTTGTTCTAAGACAAATTTCCCCTCAAGGACAATAAAATGAAGTTGAAGTTGGCTCAAAGTCCCATAAACCATCTATTTTTTCATTCTGTAGTGGAAAGAACTTTCACTCATCATTCACTTTCCTCATTATCTGTGACTCTCCTCTTCCCATCATTCTTTTTGACTTTCATTTACTACAGGGGTTGGCAGGGGCTGATAGCTCAGGGATGTCACTCCAGTATTCTCATCATCGATCCAAAGACATCTCAGACCATCCAGGTGTTGGAGAGGCACAAAGCTAATGTGGTCAAGGTGAGTTTCCTTAATAAACTTTCTTTTTTCTGATCTGTTTAATTGTTTTAACCTTCATAGTAGGGCTGCAACTAAAGATTATTTTCATTTTGGATTACTTTGTGTGGCATTTTCTAAATTAAATTCTTTATCGTTTAGGCTATAAAATGTCAGAAACTTGTGAAAAATGCCCATCACAATTTCCCACACCCCAAAGTGATGTCCAACCATCCAAATCCAAAGAAATTTCCTTGACTATTAAAGAAACAAGAAAAGCAAATTTTCCAATTTGAGAAGCTGGAAACAGCAAATGTTTGGCTTTTTTTTAAACGAGTTAAGCAATTGATTAATTATAAATTGACTAATCAGTTAATTGACTAATAATTGCAGCTCTGCTCCAGAGGCCACAGCTAAAAAATAAAATTTGATATATGTCAGTAAGTAAAGCTGTAAACATAAAAAGGACAGAGACGAATAGGTTAAAAATGAATGTGACAATCTGGTCTGATTAATGTGAAAAGAATATCTTGGATGAAGATATTCTGGGACACTAGTTCCACTTCTTTTTTTGTTGTTTTGTTCTTTGTCATTCTCAAAGTGTTTCTTGGAAGCAAAAATGTACCTGTAGCACTTAAAGGTGCTAAATTTGAAATTGAGAGTATATCTATTGCCTCCACGCGGCTCTCAACATGGCGACGGCTGAGCCGGCAGCTCGTAGCTAACGGTGCTAACAGTGCAAACAATGACAACAGTGCTGACAGAGCTAACAGTGTTAACCTTAGGGGGGAAAGTTATACACAGCCGGCCCGGCTATGTCAACAACAGAGAAACTCGGATTACTACACACACAGAGGGAGAGTGACTTCATTCTCTGCTCAGGTAGACATTATATACATATAGACAGTATGTATGGTTTGTAAGGTTCAAATGCTTCCAGTGCACTTACTGTATATGTGATACTGTATGTCCTTTTATATGTCAGTTTCTTGCTGACTTTGTGCTTTCTAGGGGAAATACAAACACACACCTGCTGAAGAAGTAATATTTCATCACCCAGTATTAATATTAATATTGTGTAACCTTGAGCTAAGTTGTTTGCGTCCCTCTCTGGCAGACACATTCAGCTCTGCTTCACTGTGTAAGCCAACACTAGCAACACTAATAAAGATTGCTTCTGTATTGACGGATAGACCTATTGTGTGTGTGTGTGTGTTAGCGTATGTGTCGTTATATGTTTGATGTTAGTGTGCTTTGTAGAAGGGTAAATAATGGGCAATAAATTCCATAGTGATTATCAGTGCCTGGGCTCAATATGAGGCTCTCATTCCTCACTCCTAAGCACACTTTAATCTTGTAAAGCACCGCAGTCACAGCAGCGGGCCATTTCTCACAACCCAGCCCGACACAAGAAAGCTTGCTTAATAAAAAAAAAAGCAGTAGCCACAGTAAAGAGCATGCCTAATCAGGAACAAACACAGATACCCAATCAATTATTTAAACACCAACTTGTTCATAGCCTTACAGAGTCATTTGTCTTTTTAAGTATAGAGCCTGCATTGGCTGCATTTCAATGTTGTGTGTTTCCTATATACATTTTCATTGACATTCTGTTGCTAGGGCAACAGCTTTGGTCTAAGTTTACTTCCTGTCAGCTACTGCATTAATAAACATAGCAACAGGAAATACAAAAGGGCCCATTTAGAATGTTTATGTCGCCAAGTTTGAAAAGGTCTATAGGGTCTGCATCTTTTTTCTTCAGTTTTCTGTATCTTTCTCCCCTAATGCTACGTTCACACTACTAGTACCAGCAACAAAAGCGACAAAACAGCCAGCGTGGCCAGCTACATTGTTGCCGAGTCGCCGTTGAAGTGTTGCTCAAGCGCTTGTTGACGTAGTTATGTCGTTAAATAGCACTGGGAACTGGCTAAACGTGGCTAACTGCATTATTTATAGACGGAACAGAACAGGGTGAATCAAAAACACATGATTGGTTGACACTTCATCGCGTCATTGGAGCGTTGTCACGCAGCGACAAGTATTGGGCGTCAGTTTGTAGCTTCATGTCACTGACTTCCATTGAAAAAGACTTGCAGAATCTTGTTGCTGAGTTGCTCGTAGTGTGAACACAGCATAATGAACAAGGACAGATAGAAGGATTGATCTACAGTTAACGAGAAGATCTTTGCATCCGTTGTGTAGTCAAATTCATCATCTTCTATTTCAGATGGCAAAATGTGGCGACTGCCAGACGCTCAGCATATGTTTTGTGTTTGGTAGGTGAAATGGTCGAGGGAAAACTACTACCACAACTTGAGCTCTCCGTACTGTCTGCGGCTGGCTTCAGGAGACGCCTCGGGGAAGATCATAGTGTGGGATGTGGTCAGTGGCACCGCTCACTGTGAGATCCAGGAGCACTCCAAACCTATCCAGGGTAAGAGAGGCTTGGATTGATTGTTTGTCCATCAGTTCTGTGCAGGAAGGGGAAATCACCCTGGCAACACTGCCAAGGAGAAACTTGGAACTGTTGTTGGCGATTTGTTTTCATTAAGATGCTCTTACCATCATTCTCTGTCTCTCCTCCTGGCACTTACTACGCCTCCATGCTCTTCATTCCCACATTCTCCTCTCCGTCTTGCTCTCTCTCTGCCAGACTTGGAGTGGTTATGGAACCAGGATGCGTCTCGTGATCTACTGTTAGCCATCCACCCTCCCAACTACATCGTTCTGTGGAACGGAGACACAGGCACCAAGCTGTGGAAGAAGAGCTACGCTGAGAACATCCTCTCCTTTTCTTTTGACCCCTTTGACCCTTCCAACATGGCGTGTAGGTGAACAACATACGGTCCAAAAAAAAATCTGACTCAGCCTTAGTTTATTCATCATGGCCCATTCGCCCACACATACACGTCATGGGTCTATATTGTAGCTGGAGGTCTTAGATTAAGATTCATAGAGCTCACACTTATCAGAGACACTGCGCCATCTCTACAGAGATGCATGGCATTCACTTATTATAACTGTTTGTAACATCTCATTTTCAATACTTCACTTTAAAAAAAAACAAACAGATTTATTTATTTATTTTCTAAATTGCTAACAAAATACTGACAGCTGTGACAAGAATATGCAGCTTTATGATGTTTTTTTTTTTTAAATCTTTCTTGGCAGTGTTGACCAGCGAAGGAATAGTCTTTATCACAGACTTTACCCACAACAAACCACCGGGCAACGCTGGCAAAAAGGTCTACATCGCCAGTCCCCATGCAAGCCCCGCCCACACCAAGCCGGCCCCCGCCGCTGCCCCGGTCCCTACCGGCGCCAAGAAGGCCCTCAACAAGGTCAAAGTACTCATCACCAATGAGAAACCCACGTAAGTTGTAATGTTTAAATGATTTGATTGCATATTTAAAACAATTTTTAACATTTTTTTTACTTGCACAACAATTTCTAAGGCTTAGGGCATCTTCAGCTACAAAGTGTATTTATGTGTCTTTCACCTGTAATGAATGTGCACCTGTCAGCATGTGTTAATTCTGTTATGTCCTCTGCTGCGGGACAACACATTTAGTGCTTGTTTTCTCTCTGCAACTTGTGCTGCACTTCCCCCTTTTTCAATAAGTTAACTGACCTGTCGATAGTGAATCGTGACAGCTTGTCGGTTTGGGAGTCGAGGACTGACATATGACAAAAGACAAAACTATTTATCACACATCTATCAGAAATGATGTGCCTGTAAGAGGATGAAATAACAGGCTTCCATATGTGAGAATAATAATGGATTTTGAATCATGGTTTTATTTTTTATGCCTGAGCTTCTTTGGGGTTAAAACTGTCATATCAATTAAGCGTAGGTCTGGTGATAAATCAATGCAATTTGACACAACTCACAAGATGTAGTGACTAACCTCATTTTTATGCCATTAAGTGTCAAACTTGTAAAAATTCTGTGAGACATTACTTTTCAAAAAGTTGCGTCGGATCAGGGACCAAATGCTTGTTTGATGTAATGGCAGCTTCCTGTCTGAGCGGTTGTGACTGTCAAACAGGCTTATTTATAGCAGCCGACCTATTCTGTCCATCTACTCAACCAGCTCTAATAACAAACACTCCATTAATCTTACTTGTCTTTATTCTCTCTCTCTCTCGTCTGTCTCGTCGTGTCCATTTCAGTTTTTGTGTCTTCCGTTGGTAATCTGTAATTGCTCAGGAAGACGCTGTGCTCCATCAGTCTGCGTTTGTCTGTGTGTCGGTTTTGGGTGTTTATCATGTTCAGTGTTACAGTATCTCTCCTCTCTGGCTCGGCCTGCCTGTGGTTGATAGATGGGGGATTTAAACAAGACTCTGCTCTCTCAGACTGTTATCAGACAAATGTTGAATACAGCACTATATCATGCACATTAGTGTCTCATCAGGCATCCATTAATTTGGTTGTTTAGCCAGCACACATTTGGTCCCTTTATCATGATAATAGACGTCGGCTTCACACTCAAGCAAGTCTGTTCATACAAAAATCACATTGTGTCTAGTTATCTCTCAGAACACTTGAATTACAATATGCTGAAAGGTTATTATTTTTGCCCAATGATGCCAAAAATACACTGCCTACTGCCACTTTAATACAGCTCCGACACGGTGTAAAGACAGTCAACACTAAACTGTGAGAAAGTAACAATAACATACATGCATGGTTTCCTGCGAATCCTTTGAATACAGTGTGGGGTTTTTGCCTCTAACGATGAAACTACTATATGTGCGTGTATATATATATATATTGTTGTATATATATATATATATATATATATATATGTTCAATTCAGGCCATATATGATATCAAAAACAGGGTTTGAAATGTTTTTTCGTCTGTTTTTGACGTAGTGATTTATGTAAGTTTAGTTCCATCTTTTAGTTTTTTGTCCCCACTGCCATTTCCAGCTGCTGATGGTCTTCTCTTAGCCAAGACTGGGGGGGCCGCAGTTATAAAACATAATTATGCCCACATTTAGTGCTCATGTGCAAATCCAAGCCAAAGTCATGATTTATGCACCGCTGCCTGCCAGTATCAAGTTGTGTGAGTCTATTCCGTGTTGTCCTCAGAAGCTCAAGCTGAAGCGACTACATAATATATAAACACTGTATTTGATTTGAACGTCCTCTGGGTCATTTATGTTTATTCAACATGATTAAACAATAGAAGGTTCTTCGGAAACCTCGGTCCTCTGAGGTAGCCTATCAAACACACCTTGCAGAACACCCACTTTGTTTGTATGTGTGCACATGTGTGCATGTGGCAGTGTATAATGATCCACAGACTGCTCCAACCTTCATGGCTTATTCACAGCAAAGCGAGGGAGAGAGAGAGAGATGTGAGGAGTGTGTGATGTTTTGGTAATTGTACAGCTGAATATTTTGTGAGGATTTAGGGTTACAGGACTTTTTCTTCTCATTTCTGTTTTTCCTCTTTCTCTCTGAAGCTCTGTTGCGTTTGCATCTTAGACACAGAAGTCTCTTTCACTGTTGCTTTCTGATGTTCTGCCTTTGGTGGCTCAGACATTTCAGCCGCTATCTCTGCCTCGCCTGACTTCAGTAAGCTGGTAACCGTGTGATTTAGCTCAGCGACTCCTAAAGGTTCCCCTATTGAGTCTGTTTTATCTGTTGCGCTTTCCCCTGAGATGATAATGATCTCCATTGTGTTATAAAGTTTGTCTCTCCTTTATTTGATCTCATGGTGACCTAGAGGAATGAAGCTGTAGGAATGAGTTATGGCCTTGCACCTGCTCACAAATCCTGTGAAAATCAGCCCTCTGTTCCTTCTTGATTGAACTGCTAAGTGTTTGCGACAGCTTTGTTGTCATATGGAGACATTGATCGCACCTGGCTGCTGCCATTGATCATAGTGTTTGTGATTAATTTAAACACACATGAAAGAACTTACAGCAATCATTTTTAGGACGCTCAAAACAATGGAAGAGATTTATATTTGACGCTGCCAATACCCGCTTAATTCATCAGCCTCCCATCATTCGACCAGATTCACTTTTAAGTCCTCCCTCATATCCTGTGACTCACAGAGGCCACAACAGTAATAACTAATTCATTCAGCGTTCTGTATGGAAGACATGAATAAAGATCAAGTTGATCTTAGAAATGAGACAGTTTTTATTAAGCTTGTTTTGAGACTTTCTCATCCATCATCACGTTGGTGTATTTGCATATTTCATATGCGTGTGTTGTTACAGCAGAGTCTCATATCTTTGGTGATGTGTCTGCTGAATAATACTCCAATAAATCCCGTTATCTAGACCTTCATTTCTACTCATTAAAATGTACTTTTTGCTACTTCGAACATGTCTTGTGTGCAGTATATTAAGTTTAAAACAAGTATGCAAAACATAAATAGAAATATGTGCTTTATAAGTACACTTTTTCCAGTTAAAATAATGCTGACATTCATTTCCTTTTCCTACTTTGTGTGCATTCCCATCCGTCCTCTACTTTGTGGCACTGTAGTGCGGAGGCGGTGACGTTGAACGACTGCCTGCAGCTGTCTTACCTGCCATCCAAGAGGAACCACATGCTGCTGCTTTATCCCAGAGAGATCCTCATCCTGGACCTGGAGCTCAGCCAGACGGTGGGAGTGGTGGCCATCGAGCGCTCCGGGGTGCCCTTTGTTCAGGTGAGGCACTGCACACGTGTACAGCAAAATCTGTGTAACGAGGATCTCGGTAAAGCTTCATCATGAAATCATAAGCCTGAAAAGAGTTAACCTAGTAGTAGCCGATGGCAAGGATTTTTCAAGGTCAGAATTCGGTTAGCTCTCGGCCCTTTTTCTAACAGGTCGGAAAGTGATGGAGAGACATTCCTGTGGTCCATTTGGAAGTTACATGCAATGACAACTTGCAAAATGTTTGCACTGACGTCTGCGGCTACATTCAGACTGCAGGAAAAAGTAGCCCAAATCAGATTTTTTTTTTGTACATATGTGACTCGGACATAGACTGTATATATAGATGTAAGCCAAAATATCTCGGATACAGGAGCTGCCGTCCTGAGATTTTGATGATAGGTGACGTCAATAAATAAATATAGGCCTATCCTATGTTGTGATAGAAACAATAAAGAAAAATATATATGATAGATATTTTTATATGATTTTGATAATGTATATCGTCATATTGCCCAGCCCTAAATGAAAGGACGGCTGTGCTGTCTCACTCTAACATGCCTCCTACATCACCATCTTTCCCTTCCCTCAAAGGAACCTGGTGCACAGTTTCTACTTCTATTACGTTGCTCGAAAGGCTTTACCAAAACCTGTCTTTTGTTATGGATGATTCTTCCAGGAAGCCAATTCCACCTGCCGTGAATGATAAAGTTCTCTACTTTTCTTCCTCCCTCTCAGTGCTCACCTCATCAAGGTCTGACGGCTGCACAGTAGGGCCGTGCAGTCTTTAGCTACAGCAAAAAATCTCACCAGGCTACATATTGTCTGACTTCTAGTTCCTTTCTATCGTCCCATTCAGCAGCACCGGTGACCTTTAGGTGCCAATTCCCTTCTTTTGGAGTCTGGATTTGTAATTGGAAATTGATGACTGCTGTGGGGGTGTTAGATAGAGGATTTGTCACGGCTTCAGAGCCAGTAATGGAACAGAAACGGTCTCTTAATTTCGCTCTGTTCACTCCGCTTTCACTCCCAACTCTGTGTCTGTCTGTGAACAGATGACCATAGTGGTGGCTTGTCATTACACTGAGTAGATCTCATGTGGTGGTTCTACTCTATTTGAGCCATAATATGGTCTTTGAAATACATAACCTTGAAAGTTATGCACATGCATGGACCAGCTTACTGTTCCTCAGTTTATCACTACAGTCAGTTGACCTTTCTGCGTGTGTGCAATTGTTTTCTGTTCTATATTTTATTGCCCTTCCATAAATCATACTTATTTTGTGTTGTCAGGGATCTTCATTTAATAAATGAATCCATGGTTAAACAGTACAAAGGTGTAGAACAAGCCTTTGTAGTTAAGGAGTAAGTCCTAAAGTCACAGAGCAGGAGTAGAGAGGTATTACTCAGCCGCCCAGGCTCTGTCCGGCCAACGCCTCCCTCCTCTAAGTGTTATAAAGTGCTTGTCACACAGCCAATTTGCATGACTGATGACACCGCTTCAGCAAAAGTCCAGGCTGGAGTGTAGAAGCTCCAAGAGCCAAGGAAAGACAGGGACTTATAGACACATCTATACTACACACTGTCAGATTTGGCACCTACACAATGTACACAGAGCTGCCCATTTATCAGGTACACGTTCAGTAGCTGAACAGCTAATGCAATCCATGGGGGGGTGGGGATCTGGCTTTAACATGATTAGTTGAAAAAGAACAACAAAGATGAAGCTCAAAATTGAAAAATGATAAATGAAAAATGCCTTATAATTACTAAAACCATAGGCCATAATGCCCAATTAAACTCAAAATCAGTTCCAGTTCGAAATTTAAAAAATATACTGAGCGTTGTAACTATTTTCACCTTATTGATGTTGCTTAGTACAATCGATCTTGTACGAACAAGCTTCTCAAAATGGATGCCTTCAGCTTGTTTCATCCATTGAGAGTGCATTGAGCCAGAGTACTTTCATTATCACATGTGCTCAGTTGTTAACATAATGACTAATAATGGTTTTATTCCATCTAGAGCTGAAACACTTAATCGATTAGCCGAAAATTAATCGCCAACTTTTTTGACACAATGGATTAAAAAGTCTTTTCAAGTCAACTTTTCAATTAAAGTCATTAAACATCCCTATCTTCCAGCTTCTCCAATTTGAGCATTTATTATTATTACTATCATGATATTATATTATTATTGTAAATTTGATATCTTTGGGTTTTAGACTGTTCGTTGGACAAAAGAAGCAATATGAAGGCGTCAACTTGGGCATTAAGAAATTGTGATGAACATTTTCCATTATTGTCGTACATTTTTTATAGACCAAACGATTAATCGCTTATTCAAAGAAAAATTAATCAATAAAAAAAATTCTTTAGGGCTGTTACCGAATCAGAATTATTTGATTCGACTCGTATTTGACTGTTCAATACGAAGATTCGACTGTTCGTTCTTTTGCTTTTTCTTCATGTAGACTATCTGGCGATCAGAAAATTCATCGGCCTGAATTTCAGTGATGATTTCGATCACATAAACATAGTCAAATGCAGTCTGCTACAATTTCATAATGAACCAAAAATATTTTTACACTTCTCATCCGGTGGGGCCTGCACAGTCTGCTAGGGGATTCAACTTAGCACGTCAGGGCGAGGGTGCCGCGGTGCGCCGCGGTGCGCTGCGACTGGCTCTCGGCTTCGAAAGGCTCAGAGTGAAGGTGGCTCGCGGCTCTCGCCCGGACCTCGCCTCTTCCCGGGGCCGTGGTGCTCGCTGCGACCTCTCTCCCTGCGGGGAGGGATGAGGCTCCCGGCACGACTGTCAACCGAGGCGGACTGGCCTCAGTGCAAAGGGTCTGCGGGGATGTCAGCAAACCTCCCAACCCGTGTTAAAACACGGACCACAACCAATGTGTTTATTGTTAATTTATTTGCAAGAGCACAAAGTTCTTTATAGATCTAGCCTCTTAAATAAAACGACGGCTCAACTTCAAGAATTTCAAGGCGACTGAGGGGTTACTGGCTCTGACCCCTAAAATAGTTGTTACTTGCAGCGCTAATTTTATCCATCTGTGATGAGTAACAATTAGAAGTTAACTACTCTTGTTTTTTTTCAGACAGACATACAGTAAGATCTAAGCTTGATTCAGCTCAGCTTTTGTTTACATTTGTGTTTGTACTAAATTACAAGATTACACACACATTTGATGCAGTGCTGAGAACAAACTTGAGTACCACCTGCTCAACGCTAAGTCTTCAAAAGACAGTTGGCAAACTTGATCATGAACACATCCTCACCTGTCTACCCGACTCTCTCTGTGTTCAGGTGATCCCTTGTGCTCAGCGGGACGCCCTCTACTGTCTCCATGAGAACGGCTGTATCACCCTCCGAGTGTGTCGCTCCACTACCGCTCCAGATGAGGCTGCAGGTATGAAACCTCTTCACAGAGACGTGCACATCCACACACACACACACACACACACACACACACACACACACACATACTGCACACGCTGCACTGTACTGACTCACAAAGTACTCTCCCTCCTGTGATATCCCCATCATCTATTCAGCCAAACTGCAGTGCAGTCAGAGCCTGCAGCCTGTCTCTATGCTCCAGTGGGCATTTAGCCTCTCACTGTCTCATTTATCTGGGGCTTAGTGTTATAGGTCAATGGGACTCCATTGTTGCTGAATCTCTCTCTTTCCCTCACTTACTCTCCTTGCTATCTCTTTCATGCTACTCATTTTTCTTTCTTCCCACCATCTCCTTTTGTGAGTCGCTTATTCGCTTATTTCCTGTCTTCTTTTCTTATCTCCTTAAATCCTTCCCCATATCTCTCTACTCTGCTCCTCTTCTTTCCTCTCACACTTACTCAAAAATGGTCTTCGCCGGTGTCTCAATCACACTTTCTCCCGCTCCTATCTACTTCCCCTCTTCTTTCTGCTTCTATTCCCCTTTATTATTAACATCTAATCAATGTCTTCTTCCACGTTTTCTCCTTTATATTTCTTATTTCTGTCCCCTTCCCACCAATTTTAACGTCATTTGCTTTTATCTCCCACAATATTTCTTTCTTTTCCACTCCCCCCACCTTCTCATACTGTCTCTCCCCACCTTTTTACCACTCTTATCTCCTTCTGTGTCTCTACTCTCTTCCCTCAGACCCCGAGCAGAATGTCTACGAGCTCATGTACGACCTGCGTTCTCAGTGCGATGCCATCCGAGTCACCAAAACAGTCCGGCCATATCGCATGGTTATCTGCCCCGTCAACGAAAACAACGCTGCACTAATGGTCAGCGACGGGAGAGCCATGCTGTGGGAGCTCAAAGCCCACACCGGCAAAACTGTCGTCAATCCTAGGTACACACACACACACACACAGATAATTCTGCAAAGCTACATTCCCTTTTTTAGGTGAAGGCTGAGAAGCAGGGAATGGTAATGGTTTAAAGTTTGAATACTTTGTAAAGTGACTTAAACTGACTTTAAACGTCATAATCCTCTGACCTAAATTTAGTGTTCAGTGACTAGCGCAGGTAGGGGGTGCACAGAGTTTAGCTATCATTGATGAGCCCTGCTTCCCTTTGATGGAGCACTCCCTTGCTGCTGTCGAGGAGACAGTTTTGTATTTCTCTCTGAAGTTGGCTTCCTGTGTGAGGCACGGAGAGGTTTGTCTGCCTGTGAGCAGCAGAAACCTGAATTTATTTTGGGCAAACGAGGAATCTTGGGATGAGGGATGGCATGCTTTTGCTTTTTTGCCACTTTGTGTGATGAATTATCTTATTATAGTCTTGTTTGAATTGATTTGCTCTGAAGTTTCAGACAGATGGGCTTTCTATTTCAGGACTATTGAAGTGATGGTTGTCTTTCGCACTACACTACATTGATAATCTGATGCTTCCTCGTGATTGTTTCAACATTCTTGTACTCGGTGTTCCCAGACAAGTCCTGTAAAGATGGCTTAGCCCAGGTTTGATATGCTGACATGATTTATAACTCCTGTTACATTCTCTTTGTGAGGTGCTGGTGTCACGTTGTGCCAAGCATGTAGAGTTAAATTAAAAAGAGTTTTTCAGCGTGGAACATCTCACTCTGCTGTACCTGCTCAATTATAGGTCAAGCCCTGAGCATATAAGCTCAATCACCGTTTACAGCAGTCATGAAAATAATTTTTCCAGCAATCATCTCTTCTTTTTATTGAGCAGCATCTAATCAATACAATGAATCAGTAGACATGTCATCCTCTGTGAATGCTGCCGTCTCCCTCTGGTTCAGTAATTTATTAAAAGGCGGATCACATTCATCATTCGCACAAGCAATATTCATTTATCACTCTCCACTTCACTTGGTTTCAATAACGGCTGTGAGCCACGCTTTCAAAATGTATTTAATTAATAATCTCTGTCCCCCTCTTTGTCAGTTCTGGGCTTTCGCCGCTCTACACACCCGTGTCCTTCTGTGGAGCTCCGCTGGGTCCAAACCAGAAAAGGATTCAGGATCTGTCTCTCAACAGCATGATCGGTACGACTGCACACATCACTGTCATCTAGCAAGCACCAGACATGTTGGGGTACTTTGGGCACCTCAGGGGTCTGAGAAATGAAGCCAATGCAGAAGTGCCTTAAGCTTGCATTCTTTCTAATAGCCAACAGGGGGCGACTCCTCTGGTTGCAAAAAGAAGTCTGATTGTATAGAAGTCTATGAGAAAATGACCCTACTTCTCACTTGATTTATTACCTCAGTAAACATTGTAAACATGAGTTTATGATCTCAATCGCTAGATTCAAGTCTTCTTCAATACGGCATGATGTTCATTTAGTAAATTATGGTCCCATTTAGAGTCAGATAGACCATAAAGCAGGGTATGCTTTAGGGCGTGGCTACCTTGTGATTGACAAGTCGTTACCATGGCGTTGTCCGGTCTGGGAGTTGTCCGTCTTTCTTCTTACAACTTTAACCCTTTTACAGTGCATTTTCAGTTCATTAAAGTTAATTGTAACATTTTGGTTGCCTGAAAATGTCTTACTCAGCGTTCGGTTGTACTTAGCTCCACCCTCTCGTGTCACTTGTGGTTGGAAAAGACCAAGACAATACTGTACTCGAGGCTTCCACAAACCGATGGGTGACGTCACGGTGACTACGTCCACTTTTTATAGACAGTCTGTGGTTGGGGTCTACAATGTCACCATGTTTGGTGGTTCCAAGGCAAAATGTCACATATAGTGGGTAGAAAATGAATACACCCACCTTCAAAGTTTTTATGTCTTGTTGTATCGCGGTCTGTACATTTCATGCATTATAGAGGAACTTCTTTTGCCCTTACCCAAAGTATACAACCATATGAATGCAGTGAAATAATTTTAATAAAAAAAAAAATAGTGCATTAAATGAACAAAACTGAAAATTCTTAATTTTTTGGGTAGCTCTGCACAAGGTTGGTCGACCTGGATTTGTTCCTTGCAGAACTGTTTGAGAGGTTTGTTGGTTTCCGCTGATGGACAACGACCTTCAAGTCATTCCACAGCTTTTCTTTGGGACTAAGGTCAGGGCTGTGACTTGGCCACTGCAGAACATCCACCTTGTTTCTTTACGAGTCGCTCCATGTTAGCTTTGGCCTTACCTCCGACCCATTTTCAGTGTTTTTGCAGACCTCTTCAGGTTATTGCAATTGTTTATTTTTAATTCATGTTAGGAAATGTTTATAATTTGTTTTTCACTTTGAAATGGCTAAGTATTGTGTGTAGATTAGTAAGAAAAATACAGATTTATTATATTTTAATTCAACATAATCTGAAAATTGTTCAAGAGGGTTTATTCATTTTCTATCCGCAGTATATCCCTTCTTCTTTCTTCATCCTCCATAGAAGGATGGCTTTTATTTTTGAAAGAAAATGTGAAAACTAAAAAGAAAGAAGGAGACATAGCTGTGTGTGAGTCTGTGTACATGTACAGTATGTGTGAGTGTGCACCAGGCCCTCTTATATCTTTTATTGTACCTCGGGTTGTTGTGTAGTGCCTCGGGGCACCCGATCCCTTTATGCTTTATTGTGTGGCTGCTGGTTTCTCCTCTGCGCACTACACAGGCCAGCGTTCTTCCCCAGTCTGAGCGGCTCTGCATAAAAAGTCCCATGGGTGCTTGGCCCTTCCTCTCTTTCACTTTTGTCTGTTTACCATCTCATCCTTTTGCTTATGATGTGTTTCCATCTCTCTCTCTCTCTCTCCCTGTTGATTTAGAACAGTGGTGCCTGTCAAAAGATGAATGTAGGTATAAAATAGTAATGAGATGCAGGATTCTTTTTCTTTTGTTCTTTTTTTTTTACGTTTGTCAGTTGCGTTCAATGAGAGTCAAACTGCCAGTGAGCCAAGGTCCTTTGGGAGGTGGAACAGTAGTAGTTAAAGCTGTCTCACCCCTCACACACACACACACACACACAGATTGGAGCCAGCTACTGCCTGGAGGAATATCTCTGTCTGACAGTTGCTGACTAAAGCTCTTGTTATGAGGGAACGTCACTGGCCGGCAGTTTGCTAACATTTTATGAAAAGCAAGCTCGTTGTTAAAATTTAATGCTGATAGGCTGACACAAGTAGGGCAAACTGATCATCGCTAGAAAACTATTTGCATATTTTCATTTGCTGCACATGGCACTCTGTTGTATGTATGGTTTGTTTTTTTTATTGATGTATTGGTTTGTTTAGAATTATGCCCTCATCTAATTTTATTGTGTCTTCAAGCAGCGATGGACGCTCATTTAGAGAGACATTAAATTTCCAATGTAAAGAAGGCTATTATGGTGCATGAAATGAAAACCAAATGGATTTTTCGATCAGTACCAATTATAACTTCAAGGCATTTGCACCATCAGAGGTGCCCTATAGCTCTGCAGCAAATACACAAAAGGAGATGATTGCCCATTTACAGCGAATAAAATGTAGTCATTAACTGTCTGAATGGGAAAAGCATTGCCATCAAATCCTTGCCTCAGTAAAAAATCTTCGAAAAGTTTTTGAAACTATTAAAGGACCTGGGGCTTACATTTATGCTGAAACTGTTACATTTTATGACTGCCCGGTATTAGAAGCATAAAAGAAGTATTTAAAGCATATAATAATGACTGGGTTGAATTCCTGGTTCAATTATGTGAAAATGTCAAGGAGTCAAAGGTCTTGAGTTGCACAGTTAAGAACAGGAATCCTTCCTCTGGCCCTTGAAGTCGGTAGATTTTAAAACATCCAACAGGTTGTGCGAAGTATGCGAGTTAGGAGAATTTGAAAATGAATCACATTTTCTTTTATATTGTCCATACTATGAAGAGTCAAGAACTTCTATTTTAAATGAAATGTCTGTTCAAAATCCAGAAATGTTTTGGTGCTCGGATGACGACAAAGTGGAATGGCTATTTAATTTTAATGCTCATAAGTTGGCTACTTTTGTTTCTCAAACTTGGAAAAAACGCCAGTTGTGGTTTCTTTGTTTAGTATTATTTGTAATTCATACAGCCGGCGTTAAAGATCAAAGTAATCGCGCTACAGATATTGACCGTCATCTTTTCTTGTAAAATGTCCGGTGTAATCGGTAACACCGGTGTTGTCACATGTTTATTAAATTTCCTCATCGTCACATCCCTAATATATACAGCCTCATCTGGAGTTGTAGCAGGAGCGACTTATCAATAATTGATGTAGTTGCTGTCGGTACGTCGGGTAGATTCAGTTGATACTGTAGTTTGTTGGTTTTGCTTAATTTGCTCGTGTTTGATTTTGTCTGACATCTTTGTGTTTGTAACGCATAGTGCTCCAGGTATGCCTGCCAGCTCTCAAAAATGGCTGATTGGGCTCTGTTGAAATGGTGTAAACTATTCCTAATGCACATTTTTGCAAACATGTGAACCACGTACTGTCACAGACAAATAAACTGTTGCAGTTTTAATGAGATATCCACAGTATGGATGGTTGCTTCAGAGTAGCTGTCTAAATCCTGTCCAAACCTTTACAGACCGAAACTACTCCACAGATATTATACAACATACTGTATTAAAGAGCCATTAACGTAAAGTCACGTTTGCTTAATGCAGACTTTTTCAGCTGCCAGACTTATCATTTAAATTGGATCAGCTTGACTAATTTTGTGTATGCCTAAATATTATATTGGTCACAGTTGTATCAACACATACACATTAAAGGACTTGGATCAGGGTCAAACAATCTAATAGGACAATCCTAATTGGAGCTTCAATCCCATAAATTGTCTCTATGTAATGTTGTCATATAGTTCAAGTTGTAATATTGATTTATTGCGGATTGCATGTCCTGGTTTAAGATGCAGGGAAAATGGAAAGAAAGGAGGACATTTAATGGACACTTCATGTTCTTGTAGCAACTATAAGCATGCTAGATTTACTGTGTTTAATATTAATAAATTGGTTCATTAATTAAGTAGCAAATGTTGTGGTTATATCTCCAGGCCAGACCTTGATAGCTGGTGAGGCTCTACCTCTATCATCCAACCAGCAAGAGGTTCAGTTGAAGTTCCTGCTGACTGGCCTGCTGTCTGGTCTGCCGCTGCCACCATTTGCCCTCCGCATGTGTCCACCTCTTACCACCAAAAACATCAACCACTACCAACCCCTGCTGGCTACAGGTAGGTAATAATGCACCACTGACACACATGCACATGCAAAACACTACAAAACTCACTGAATAGCAAGGCACTACCACTGGCAGGGTTCTCTTCCCAAACAGAAGATCTTCTACACTCCCACAGAGAAAGTACTGCAGAGTATTCTGAAATATAACGAATGGTAAGGACGTGTCACATCGGGGCTTCTCAAAGTCCGGACCAAGGTCTGCTTTTAAATTTAGTTTCTGTGTGTTGTTTTGTTTCATCATGCTTTGTTGCTGTTTCAGAGTAGCACCAGTTGCATCAGTGCTGCAGTTCATGGAGAAATGAACTGCTTTTATATTTGTGTTTCTTTTCGCTGTCACAGTCATGTCAACAAATAGTTTTACTGAACATTAGTAAATGTTTCATGAATGCGGTGTGTGGCTCATTTAGATTAATGGCTATTATATCTAAAAATACTGAACAGATTGCAGGAAAAAAATTCATTCGCTTTCCGGTTGCGAAGCAAATTCATCTCCATATTCTTGTGGAGTTCAACTTGGGTGAACTTTCAGGCGACTATCGTCTCGGCAGGCGATGGTCGCTCACCTGCATTCGCACATGCGTGACCATGCATGGGATGCTCCATGATTTTGGCTTTCTTATTTTAAGAACACTTTTGGAATTGCAACCTTTTGAATTGGATTCAGCTTTGGTTACCATGGAAACCATCAGTGCATCTGTCAAACCTCTCTGACTCTGATGTTCGTGAAGACGTCCATTAACCTGCAAGGGTTGATTAATCTTCATTCACACATTAACGGTAAGAAAAAACAAGATTTCTTCAGCTGTTTCATTTTTTATTTAATGGTCTATAATTCAGAGGAGGATTCTTCACAAAAACTTAAATCCTGACAAACAGTGTTTGGCTATAAGAGCTTGACTAATAGATAGAGAACTCAGGAACAAACCATAAGTTTACTGTAAGTTTGGTCAGTCATTACACTATAAAACTTAGTTTGGTATTTAGTAGACTCAACTGATAAGTTTATTCGTTCTGTAAATAGTTAGCTAATTGGTCCTGTTGTGAAGTGAAGGCCCTTTGTTCTCTTCACAAGTATAGACTGGAATAGCCACACTTAAATTATTTTATTGTTCACATTAATATTTTCCAAATAAAGTTTGTTCATTTTTAAGCTGCAGTTATTTAAAATTGCCTCTAACTGGATTAACATTATAACATATCTCTCTTATGGCTACTTAGTAGTAATTATTTTGTAAAGAATTAATTTTTCAAAAATATTTTTTCAAAATAAAAGATATGTTTATTTATTCATGTGTTTGGACAATAAGTCTTATCATAGGTGCTGTTATTGTTGCAGATGGAGCAATATCTGGTAGAAGAGAAGAGTAACATGAGCAGCAAAATAACTTCATCGGCAAAGGTAAGTTACTTTAATATTTAAGCCACTCCTCAGTCAGTAGTAATGTGTAAATCAGTTGCTAGGAAACATCTGAAGTTTTTTTTTTAATTTGAGGTGGTGTACATTTTTTCACTTCTTGTATACAGTCTATGGCAGCAACCTGTTGATTTTTTTTTATTTAGTTATACATAAATATTCACTTATTAATTACTTAACTTTTAACTAAGCTAAGTTTGAACTTATAAACTGCTGATGTAACCAGCTCCTGTTTGGGAGGAACCACTATCTGACAGGCTGATATTGGGCCAAAGAAGTTCCTCAACTACTTTGAGCTTCCTGGCTAGCTATTTGCACAAACTACAGGGATGACCTCCAACTGCTCACATTATAACAGCATCATTAAAATGAAAATCTAATTTTCAGCTCAAAGCACAGCTGAGCCTTTGTATAATAACTTGTCCTTTATTCAGGCATCACCCTTAGACACATTTTTTCTCCATTAGTGGTAGAAATATCAAAGGCAAATAAATTGGAAAAAATAGTGGCAAACTGCATAACACTCACAAAAGCTGCAAATTCATATAGTTTAGGCCACAATAAAGACAACAAATCCCTGAGGAATCCTTGGATCCTTCTGTGTGATTAGGCTTTGTGGTATAAGAACCAGAATGCATTTTCAGGTTTCATTGTATAGAAAATAGTAGACTTGACAATAGAAACCCCACTCAATTTTTCACTTTTGACATGTCCAATTCTTACTTGTATTAGGAAACCCCTTCCTGTGGAATCAGGAAGGCATTTACCATTTAATATTGTTTTACACGCTTGTGACTGTCTCATCCATTTGTCTTTTTGCTTCATAGAAACAGATCTGCAAAAACCCAGACAGACCTCATGATGAGGGTGAGGAGAGTATTAATGGAGGACAGCTGGATCAACATCAGCCTACCTGCACTCTAGAGAGACCACACCGCTGTGACCAGTGTGGGAAAGGTTGCTGTCACTTCCTGATCTCGAAGATTCATGAGCGTATGCACACTGGTGAAAAGCCTTACGTCTGTGACCAGTGTGGGAAAAGTTTCTGTCGCTTCGTGATCTTGAAGATTCATCAGCGTATTCACACTGAAGAAAGCCCTTACGTCTGTGACGAGTGTGGGAGGGGTTTCAGGCACTTATGCTCTTACAAGGCTCATCAGCGTATCCACACTGGAGAAAAGCATCATCAGTGCACTACCACAGTTTAGAAAGTATATTTGAACTGTATTAAACAATTGGCTGTTAAAAGATGATGTGTGGATTATGAAAGTTGTCATGAAACTGTCTCAATAATCTTCATATGCATGCAACTTATGTTGTCCATTTTTATTGTTTTACTTCCACTGTCAAAGCTGCAGCAGCAAACACACATGTGCACACACACAAAGCTCAAATGCTACACACACAAATGCTAAAACTGAACTGATTCTACAACAGTGTGCTATATACAGTATACAGTATACTACATATATACACACACACACACAGGTGAACAGGGGAGCTGCCGTTTTTCTGGATAAAAAAACACTACTACTAACGTCTACATTTCTCAACCGATTTCAATGAGTCGTTTTTATATTCAAGCGTGTACGATCTATGTGGATTACTGTAGGCTAGATTTCCCCCAAAAAATCTTTTGATGAAAAACGCTTCAGTAACGTTACATTACTGCTTCCAGTTCATGGATCACTGGTCGGTCTGTCTGTTGATATGGTATTAAACAGTCATACTCTCATAACACATTTTCCTTCCTCATTATCACTTCATCGACATTACAATTTAAGTTACATCTTTACAAAACATTTGCTTCCGTAAGTCATCAGATCAGAGCCAGCTAGCGTTAGTTATTGGTAGCTAATCCTCGATCAAAGCTAATGTTAGCTTATAGATCTTCCTGTCTAACGTAATATTGAAATTTACGATATATGTCTAATATCGCAAACAATAAAGCTGATGTCATGTCTTGGGATTTGGAACAATAACGTTAACTCAGCAAGATTTAGCAAACTTTTTTTATTCAACGCTATCTTAAGTTACTTTAGGTGCACTTACATGTTATATTATATTATATTATATTATATAGGGACGTGTCCACACGTATTAACAGTACAGCACTTGAGTAAATGAGCTTGCTCACTTCTTTGCACTGAAAAAAAAATATAATACTTATGTATGTAATATTTGAATAGATGAAGCATGTATAATTATTCTGTATGAAAGCTCTACACCAATACTTTGCATGTTTTTGGTGGTGTGTGTCTGTGGCCAGATCCGGTTCTGAATGTGGGATATATTTCTATATATCTGTCATGGTTGTGAATTATCTGTTTGTTTGTTTGTTTGTAGCATGTACTCTGTCTCAGTGGTTGTCATTCCTCATGCCATCTCTGTAACAACCACAGATTTGGGGGTTGAGAATAAAAAGCTTGTCTGGTTTGATTTATGAAATGTTGCTGCCCAGTGATGAGGGCACAAAACATCCAGCGAGTGAGGAGTGCTTTGGAGGGGCACAGGGCTGGATGATTGTGCAGCTGCAGTTACACATTTTTAATCGCTTGCATGTCCAGGCCCTTTATCAATGTGCATCTGTGGTTTGGGTCTGAAAAATACGACATAATAAGCACTGGAAATGAATAGCAGCAGAGCAAGACCTTAATCATTGGTTCATCACGAAACAGGAAATTAACAGCTACTGATATGAAGGCAGGCCTTTACCTCAGAACAGCAACACAATTATCAAATATATTCATCCATATGCTTTGCCTAAGGGACCTGTCCAAGTGAATAAATCTTTTCCGAGTCTCCAGTATTACTCCATGTAGGTTTTAATTTAAATATTGCCTTTAGATGGTGTCTTTTAATATTGTTTGTAGTCCAATTAATTTAAGCTGTTTAGGTTGCCATAAAACATGTATGGAATTGCAAATTGCTCTTAAACTTGCTGACACTTTTGTTGAACTCTCTTGGCACATCAAATGAAAAGCACACATCATTATGTCTGAATATACAAATCACTGCTGTGAATCAACTCTTTGAGACAGGAAAGTGAGTAAGTGGCAGTCCATCAAATCTGACTCTGCGGTCTCAAATGATGCAAAATGCAGAGACTTAATCAGAAATATCAGCCTCTGTTATTACTCCCCAAAGACGGCTGCTAGACGAGAGAGAGAGGCAGTGAACGTTTTGATTTATTTTTTTTAGATCAGCATAGCCATTTTCTTCAAAAGCTACCCTATCTTCTCCACAGTAATGATGCATAAAATTATGAGAGTCTCAATTTGAATGGGAAATTAAGAGCAGAAGCGTGTTTGTAATGTGTCTGTTTTTGTCTTTTCTGTCGCTTTATGTGTATGTATATCTGTGCGCCCACTGTTGCCTGGGCACCAGATTTCATTTAAGGCGAACGCAGGCGTACTGCTGTTCTCTGCCAAACGCAGCAAACCTTCAGTTTAGTTGTCAAGCTGAAAAATAGGCTACGTTCAGTCCCCTGACATAGCCCACATAAATTAATCATACCTCAAAGATACATTGCCTCCCACAGACCCACAGACAAGCAGATGAATAATAACACCTTCAACCATACACATCTTCCAACCATTTGCACTGGGTGTCTTTGTCACTTTGATATGTGCATCACGTCCACATTGGTGCGACACCGAGATCTCTGAGGTTAAGTTAAGATCTAAAAGGCCTAAAGGGATGACCACTGCTGTTCTCCATCTGTTATGGGTTTTTCTCAGATGAGTTTTTGTTGAAGGGGCATCTCTACCTAAAAAAACCAACCACCACCATTCTTTCAAAAACACTTTTCATTTACAGAATTTTTTTTTTTCCCCCAATCAGTGAATGAATTTTGGAGCGGAGGGCAGTAGGAGCCCATCACGCCGCAGATGGTGCGGGGTTGTCTTGGCACAGCTGGTTCCCAGTGGCGTTCTGAATCTAAAACTAGAACTTGGCGATTGAGTTTTCTATGCACATCGTTTGTCAGGTCCCCATAGTCAACTTGCAGAGTCAAGTAGTTAAACAGTCTCTAGCTGCGTTATTGAATTTTGCCTTTTGCTCCACTTCCTGCGAGCTGGCTCGTGAATAGTAAGTTTAGGGGACTGGATAATTACATTGGGGATTTAGATGGAGGGCACATCTCTGCTGAAAGGTGGAGGCGATGTAAGTATGTTTAATTAAAATGGTATCTTGAGGCGAGTATATTTCATTTCTAGCCAATTTCTTGTGGAATGATATATATACTATTGCAACACGGTAGAAGTTACAATAACATTAGGAATTGACACATTTGGAGTCTAATACTTGGTCTCACTGCCATGCTTTATAAATTGAATACATTCCTGGTTTACAATTGCAATTGTCACTTCCTCAGTAATAATGCCATGGCTGGTACTGTGACAGGTGTTCTGGTAGGCGTTGGCATCTGTCACCTCTCTTGTTTACCAAGAGCCGGAGAATACACCTGATCATTAAATCCAGAGCGATCCATGGATGAGTGCTCGGCAGGTACAGCTCAGCCTCTTTCTTCCAGCCTCTGTTCCAGTCCACATGAGGTTTCTCCCTAATGTGTAGTTGAGTTAAAAGTGGGACTCACTGAGTCTCAGTGATGCGACACCAGTCAGAGGAACAGCCAAGGGAAACTGAGTTTTTACACCTTCCACTAGGTGCAAATAAAGCTTGAGATGAGCTCACTGCTGATGGTGTGAAAGCACTGGGGGTTGAAATTGCCAGCCACCGTTTCATTACAGTTAGACAGAAGGCAGGGTTTCCCATCTCCGTTTTCTCTATTTCCGTCTCTCACTCTCCCCCTCTCAGTCTTTCGTGCTCCTTGCCTCCAAAGGGAAGGTTACAGAAGCTGTGCAACCAACCTAGCTACCCAGAAGCAACTCTGTCTGGTCTCCTGTCTAAAAAGCTGTAATCTTTGTGAGACCTGACAGCTCCATTAGAGATAGGTGCAAGGCCCAGAGCCTTCCTTTTCAGTGACATGTACACAAACACTGACGATCCGACATCCATTCCTAATCATCTGAGGGTGGCATGCCTAATTTATTAATCCGTGCTCGCCCGACAGCTACTCTTTGCTGCATTGTGTGGATTTGCAAAATGAAACAGCATAAAGAGCGGAATAAAGCATTAACACAGCAAAAACATAAATGCGTCAACTGCAAAATGTGAAAATTCGACACCTGATAACAAATCAGCTACTGTTATGAAGTCAGCTACTGAGGCATGCACCTCAAAAAGCAACACAATTCTCAGATGGACTGACACTCATTCTCAGCTTCAGTGGTCTGTCAAAGGGAATATCATATCAATAGGTTTGTAGTCCACAAAGGAGTCTATTCAAAGCTTCCAGAGTACACATTATCCTCTGCCACCACACACTTTATTTGTAAAGTTCGTTAACTGAGGATAGTCCAGCTCTCTTAATTGGCTGTGCTTGGTGCTGAAACATTTAGGATTGGTATCAAATTTCATTTTAATGCACCAAATGCAACAAAAGCATTTCTATCATTTGGACAAGGATCAAATCATTTGATCATTATTATGAAGCTGATATGAACTTTTACTATAGTGTGGTTAACCATGATCCATTTTAAAGCATGTCTGCTAAAGTGTGTTGTTAACATTGGCCAAGCTTAAAGGACTAGTTTGACATTTTTGGAAATACACATACTCGCTTTCTTGTCAAAAGTTAGATATGAAGATCAATCCTACTCTCATTTCCGTAAGGTCAGTATGAACTTACAGCCAGCAGTCGGATAGCTTAGCTTAGTATAAAGACTGTAAACGGGGGGAACATGAAAGTCTTGCTCTATCCAAAGGTACGCTCACTAATACATTTCTTGGCCGGTAGCAGTGACTTCCTTCAGTGTTGTCATTACCGTGACTTTGCCAGACAACAAGCAGAAACACGGGAGTCACTCTGCCAAGGAAAAGTGCAGCACAAAACCCCTTGTGAAACCACAACTTTAAGTTTTTACACTTACGTTTTTGATACAGATTAAACGAACAAGATATGTTCCTGATCATGTTAATTTGTGAACTTTGTAGGTAGGCAGGTTTTGTTACCTTTGGACAGAGCCAGACTAGCTGTTTCCCCTTGTTTCCAATCTTTACACTAAGATAAGTTAACCTGCAGCTGCTGTACTCTAGCATCACATTTAACAGCTAGGTATGAGAGTAGTATCATTCTTCTGATCCACCATTTGTCAAGAAAATGAATAGGAAATGCAGTTTTTTAGAACTTGATTTATTACCAAACCAGTTTTGCTAGTTTAAAACTGCAAAAATGCTTTGACACTAGCCAGAGGCCATTTTCTATTTGCTGTCATATCCGTCCCAGAATCAAACTATCAACGATTTTCATCTCTCACCTCACCAGACCATATGGAGGGGCAGCATCTTTTTTGATCATCTTGATTAAAGTAAGCAAATGTTGGCTGTGAGGCAACTCAGGGACAGAAGTATCTATGTTTATCTCCACCCACCCACTTCCTGTATGCCTGACATCTATCAGCTGCACGGGGGGCAGGATGGGAAGACACACACGCGCACACACACACAGATGCCTATGCGGCACTGCCTATCACCACCTCCAGATGTTGTGTCAGCATGTGGTCGTCTCGCTGACGCTCAGTACAGACTGAGTCCTTTGCAGAGAGACTGGGTCAGCCTAGGTCCATCACACTCCCACTGGATAATTATAGAAATAAATGTGCTCCTGCACCTGCCTGTCTTCACCACAAACATACAAAAAATAAATCCCCCAAATCTTGTTAAACACTTTCAAAGCATCATGAAAGTAGCCTTTTGATTTGCTTTCACATCTGCTGCAGGACTGTTGTTTTTTTTGCAATCCTCCAGAATTGAGTAATTATTTTAATTGCTGCTTCTTTCAGCTTTCTTGCTTAGGTCATAACCTCAATTGTTTTGTGCTTTTTGTTTCCCTCTCTAATGTAAATTAGCCCATGGCATTCTATAAAACCATGAAAAAGCTTTTGTAATCATTTAAGGGAAATTTCCATAATGTAAATAGGTTTTATGGTTTAAAGCTGAATGTGTAGACAAGGGCTTTTATTACCTGCCTTGTTAAAATATAAAAAAGATATCTTAGAAATAATTACCAATACAAATCAGTGCATAATACTTATGATACAAATGCACATAAAAAATGTCCATTAATAAGCAAAATGCAAGCTAAAATGTGACATCATTTGTTCAAATCCCCAGAAGGTACTTCACTATCACTATCACTGATCACTATCAAGGTACTCTTGAGCAAGGCACAAAAATGAATTTTCAATCAATTTCAACTCTGAATTTGAAACTTTCCCTACATATGCTGAAAAAGGTTGTAAGTTGATTTGGAGTTAATTTTAACTTGCAGCATCTTAACTACCTAAAATAACTTTTAAATAGATTTTGGTTTGATTTTCTCTGTCATCATCACTTAGTCAAACCTCCTCAGAGTTTCTGATCAAAGTGTCAAATGTCACCTGCAGTATTTAATCAGGTTTGTGGAGGAATGGAGCTGGTGTGATGTTTTCCCAGCGGCAGATGAAACAGTGAAATGTTCTCAGGCTGTAAGCTGAGTGACACAGGGTTTGATGTGCTGCCTCAACACACACCTACTGCAGTGACAGGGAACACATGGGGTGTCTCTGATCCTGCTGGAGGGTAGATGTTGCTAAGTTAAGTAACTGTATGCCTTGTGACCTCTTGTCTCTCTGTGTCAGTCTGTCTCATATTTCTTATGCTCTCCTCTTTGTCTC
>CAKALU010026714.1:4484-32136 GCA_916700995.1 Hozukius guyotensis
GATTTTTTGCCTCAAACATTTTCAGAAGTGAATTTAGTGATGAAATAGCTACGAAAAATGTAAAGAAAAAGAGCCGTTTTTGGCTGCTGTTGTTGTTGTAACCGTAGCCTGTACCGTTCCAGCACTTTGCATTGTGGGATACAGTAGGCGAGGTACACTGGTCCGATGCATACTGGAGATTTTTTCCAAATCAGTATGACATTGGGTATTTTTGGCATACTGTAGATTTTGCTTTTGTTCGCATACTACATGCTACATTTTGGCCAAATCAGTACGTACTACTAGTACAGTATGAGGTTTCGAATACAGCCCAAGTAGTTGTTATGCCTCCACGCCGGTGTCAGCCGTCGCTGGAGGCATTATGATTTCCGTCCGTCCGTCCGTTCAGTTGAGGGAATTTATTTAAATTTGACCACATGGACTCAAGGACTCAAGGATGAACTGATTAGATGTTGGTGGTTAAGGTCAACCTGTAGGATTCTTTCTGCAAATGAGAACAGCTCTTCCTCCTGCTTGTCTAACTAGCTGTGTAGTATGGACTTCCCATTCATGGCTGTATCACTCCAGAGTTTGGGTTACACACCCAGATCATCAGCCATTAACAAAAGCCCATTCATGGATATAAACAGCGCTCATTAACAATGACTTTCTCACACTTCACTTGCTCAACACACACAGACAGACAGAAAACCGATGGCAGATACAGACACAGACTAGTCCAGAAGTGAAGCAGCAGAGAGAACTACTTACTGTTCTACTCCGTACGTATATCAAGTCACACATTGATTGTAGTATTAAAACTGATTAAATATCCCTCTTGGCATGTTTTTTTACTCGTAGGAAGAGGTGGTTGAAGATATTATCCCACTGCAACTTTCATCTCTTTCTGTAAGTAGAAAACATAAAATAAGCCCATGAAAATATGATAGAAAAGACTGCATAGACGGGCTGTAAACTCCAGTGGTGAACTGTACAGGGTCAAAATAGATCCCGTATATTTAGACATGATGAGATGAAAGCCTTTCATCCCACTCTTTCAGCCTCTATAATAAGAAAAGATTATCTTACAGTAGGCGGCCTTGTACGCTGAATTAAATATAAAGGACAAAATAATCCGTGTGACTGTTTTATGTGTTGGTGGAATGAAGAGAAGGTGCGTATTGTATACGTGATGCATTTTAAGCGGTTTTGCACTTTCAAAAAGTTAAGGGACTCACATAGGACACATTAAAAAGCAGAGGCAGGCTCCATAACCACTGGATCTTGCATTTCTCATAATGCAACAGATAGGGATGCTAATTTCGATTTATTTTTTTAAACCGATAACCGACCCTCGTTAACCGATTATTAACCGTTAACCGACAAGATTAGTGCGTCGCATGCAGCGGTGCGCCAGCTGCAGTGTATGAGCACAACAGACAACTGAGTCCCCAATTCACCGTCAGGGAGAGTTACTGTAGCAGCCACGGTGCTGCGTGTATTTTCGAGGACACATGCAGCCAGTAAGTCTGCGTTGCATCATTTAGTTTGGCTGCGAGATTGTCAGCTGTGTGTCTGCCCAACGTAACGTTAGCGAGTGTCCGACAGACCGTGTTTGTGTGGCGGCGGTGAGTGTAGGGTTGTTGGTGGTGTTATAGCTGTGAACGTAGCTGTAGCAGTGTGTGTACAGTTTAGTTGTCGGTGAATAAATGCTACAACTCCTCAGGTCAAGACCCCAAGCCCCCAGGAAGAGCGGTGATCGTTGATCCCAATTTTCATAGTGGCCAAACAGCGGTACTACAACTTCCGTGTCCGTCACGTGATGCCATTGGACCCAAAAAGACATTTTCCCATAGATTTACATTGGGAAAGAGACGTCTGTAACTCAGCGGACAATTTTTTGTGAGGTGAATCAACTTCCCAGTACGATAGCCTAGTCCTAAAAGTTGTAAAATACACTAATAGCTGAATCCAGAGTTATTTCCCTTCCTCTGTTCATGTGAATGAGACCCAGACCGAGGCTGGAGCGAGGGCTGGGAGGTGGAGTTAGCAAGCTGTGACAACAGCGTGGACGGCTATGACCTTGTGACCGAGCCATGTGACCAAGCAGACTGCTCCATGGGCCCAATGGATGCAGAAGAACGCCGGAAGATCTGGATACTTTTCCACTC
This sequence comes from Hozukius guyotensis, assembly GCA_916700995.1. Classification (NCBI taxonomy): domain Eukaryota; kingdom Metazoa; phylum Chordata; class Actinopteri; order Perciformes; family Sebastidae; genus Hozukius; species Hozukius guyotensis. Next base: position 6,635 of record CAKALU010026714.1, read on the forward strand.
GGAAGTCGAGCCATTTTGGCTTCAACGCTGTATCCAGTTCTCTTAATACATCCATGCAAGATTCCTTCCTGTATCTCGCAACACCGGCTCAGACTCTCTTAAGGTGGGCTTTTAAGGTGGACCAGCTTTTTCTCCTTAAAGTGACGAGCCGCTCCTCTGAGTTTTGCTCAGCTTCTTAATTCATTTTTGATATTTCTTTTAACTGTTTAACCGATAGCTATTAATCGCTTAAAATTCTTAATGTCGGTTAAACGGTTAATTATTAACATCCCTAGCAACAGGGCATCTTTCTGTCAGAGCCTCCCTGCCCATGTCTTTCAAACCATACCTTCAGCCAACATGACCACAGGCTGACTGAATAAAGTGAACATAAATGGTAGTTTAGTCTGATTATCAGGGCAGGATAGCAGTTGAAAGCGTCGTTACACAGTATTCAAACAGCACAGGATGAGGAAGGGGAAGTGAGCTGTGTTAAGGCTCCTTAAAGAAACCTGACTTAAAATCAATCATTCTCCAATCAGCTACTGAACTTCCCTGTGTGTCTTGCACAAGGCTACATTTTGATATGATCAAAGATGAAGGTAAAGCAGAAGCAAATGCGTGAGGGGGTTTCCAGCGAGGATGGACTGAATCATCACCCTCATATCATATATATTGGACCTGACCTCGAACATGTTGCAGAACCCCTGCTTATTGTGGTCAGCCGCTGGAGCTGAACAAGTCCTCCATCCTTCTTGATGTGAACAAACTCGAGCTTTGATTTCTGACCTGCCGCACAGGAGTTTCACTCTTGGCTTTAACAAGTAATCCCTCCCTCACCATGTAGCAGCTGCCTCCTCCGGTACAGTATGGCGTCCCTCGGGATGGGGGTTGCCCTCCTTGTATTATTATCCCGGTATTGGCTCCCCTGAAGTAAGCCAGTGATCCAGTGTGAACCAGCCACTGCAGGGTGCTGGCAGGGTGACAGCTGTCCTGACACTGTCCTTCCACTGGTGTGTAAACTCAATTAGGGGAACTGCTCCACGCCGCGCTGCACGGCCACGACTCAGTGACTTCACAGCAAGACGACCTGACTTTCTGTCACTGTGTGTGTGTGTGTGTGTGTGTGTGTGTGTGTGGCCTTGTAGGGACATATCCTCTATTGAGATGACAAATCACGCCCCTCTCAGACGTGACTTTGTGTTTTCAGTGCCAACCCACTCGTACTGACCTTGATTAGAGCTGCGTAGCAGAACAAACAGCTGTCAGAGTAAAAGCACAAGTTCTCCCACACAAAGGTCAAGTCATCAGCTACTGAAATAATTTGTAGGTAGTGAGAGATGTACCGTTACCGTACTGTTCTCTGTCTACTAGGGCTGGGACGATTCACCTGCAATTTTTAAGTATTGCGATTCTACAAGTATTGCGATTCGATATATTCGATATATTTATATATATATATATATATTATAGCAATTTTTGTTAACTTTTTTAACACTAGATCATGGGAAGTAGTTGACTAATACACTTTTAGGGACTTTTACTTTGGAAAATATCTAAATTAGTACAGTAAGAATGTTTGATTTTCAGCATGTATGTAGTCAGAGATGTCCTGAAGTCAAATATATCAATCATTGTCAGGAATTATTATACCCCTGCGACAACATAGTCGGGGGTACATAGCGGGCTGTCCGTCCTTCCGTCCGTCCGTACTCGGAAACTATTTAACTTAGGAACTTTAAATTTGGTAGGATGGTTGACAGTGTGGTCTAATTGTGCCTTTTGGGGGTTAGGAGTCCAGGGTGCCCAAATTTTTTGAAATTTTGGCCAAAAAATTAGATTTTTTCGACTTCAATTTCATTTCTGGAATAGAACTCGTTCAATTAGTTCCAAAAGGGCAAAACCTTTGGCCCTACTTTAGGGCTTTAGTGCTGACAGAGCCAACAGTTTTTACCGGGGAGACTGGGGGGTCAGACTAGGGCTAGGACGATACACCTATCTCCCGATTCTATACTATCATGATACTTGGGTGCCGTTTTCGATATGTATTGCGATTTCTACAAGTCACAGAGATGTCCTGAAGTCAAATATATCAGTCATTGTCAGGTATTATTTATTACATTTTTTACAGCAACGACATTTCCTTCACAAATTAGTGGTATTTTCTTTTTAATTTATAAGGGACATGTAATGTTTTATACTTCTGGAGTTAACACCTTATTTGCAGCTTTAGCCGTGATGTCTAGCTTTGCTTTTCCTGTCAATGTGTGAAACCCAAAGTGTTTCCATCCTTTACTGGATGTGTAGTGTTTACCACGCTGGATTTAACATGTGAAAGTGCAGCTCGTATCCACGACGACCCTCCGCCGTTTTCTGCTTTCTCATTTCGGCTGGCAGCGACCGGGTGGTTTGTTTTGGTCTGACGGATATGGAACAGATATGATGTCACGTTACTCAGACTACAAAAATAAAAGCGGTAACTTCCTTCTACCTCCATGTAGACTCAAATTAATCAAATATATCCATTCTGGCATTAAAAAATGTATTTCAAAATCGTAAAAAAAAAAAATAATAATTAAAAATGTGAGGGTGCAGGTCGCTATTTTGTACTTCCTTGTTGCGGCCGGCTGTGGTTCGTTTTGCTTTTTACATATACGGAACGGATATGACGTAACGTTACTCAGACTACAACAATAAAAGTGGAAACTTCCTTCTAACTGCGTATAGACTTAAATGAAGCAAATATAACGATTTAAGCATTCAAAAATCTATTAAGAGAGAGAGAGAGACAGAGAGGTTAGTAAGTGATGGAAGTGAGCCAGCCTCAGACACTCCTCAGGGAAACACATACCAGTGGCACTTCTTCTGTGTCTGTCTCTAAGTGGCTCTAAAAGCCTGCAGGAGACCACTCCTGCTAATCTTAATGGTAGATCATCTACACTCGCACACAATACAAGTGGCCCGGACGCTCACATACACACTCACACAGTCTCTCTCTCTCTCGGGGGAGCCCTCTAAATGCCAGATGCCAATTCGTATCCAGCCTCAGTGTGCAGCCCAGTCTCAGGCCCTGTTAGCCTGATAATCACTCTTCCCCTCTCTGCCTTTGGATTATGCTGATCATCCAAAAATCCCAGCGCGAGACGTCCACGCTTCCCGTGTATAAATCACAGTGAAATTAATAGAAAATATTCCAAGTGGAGCAGAATTTATGAAGACTCAGCAGAGGGTTGGGAGGTATCGGAGCTCAGCTTTTGTCTCCTGTGAGTTGAGAAGGAGGGATGGCTGGAGGGAAGGGGATCTTGACCTGTGTGGGGAGATGATTTCACAGCTTCTGTTTCAAAAAACACCAGCCAGGTCCAGATTTTAGCTCACTAAATTATAGGGCTGGGACGATACACCTATCTCCTGTAGGCCTGCACGATAAGAGGACAATCTGCGATGTGCGATATCATTGTTCAATATTGCGATGATGATATGTCTTGCGTAGGGATGCTATAGGTGCGATAGGTGAATCATCCCAGCCCTAGTGTTTATCGTGTATGTTCATATCGTGATGACGATGAAAATTTGACCCATGATACAGCACCAAAGTGTCCAATTGTCCAACTGTATTATGTGTTGTATACCGTATGTGTGCGTTGACTTTTTACAGATTTGGTGCATCATCATGATTATGATCTGTAATATTATTCCCATGCACTTAACCTGGATGTGTGTGTGTTGTCAGTGTGCAGAGGGCCAGCCCCAGGCTGCAGTGTTCCTACCAGAGTTCGCCCTCTCACCTCAGGGCAGCTTCATGGAGGATGCTACAGAGGATCAGTTTCTAACCTACAGATACGACGACCAGGTCAGTCCCACTCTCTCTTTACTGCTGCTGATGGACCAGTGTGGGTTTGCAAAAGCTGATGCGAATGTTTTGAACTGAAATGTCATCAAGTAAGGGATAATGTACAGCGAGCCGGTTATTGTGGATGGGGCAACGAGGGATGAACTATGATCTAGTCTGTGGAAAATGGTGCATTTCTCCACCTGTATCTGATGCACTATGGCTAGAACAGCAGCAAACCTATAAATGTGATTATCTGTCTGTCAGTTTGTCTTTCTAGTTAGTTAGCTAGTTAGGTGTAGTTAGTTAGTTGGGTGTAGTTAGTTAGCCCAACTTGTTGCATTAGCTAACTGAGGGTTTTCATTTTATTTTTTAGTTTCCTCCACCTTAGTTTAATGTGTTTATTTTTACAAAGGCATTTGTGTTTGTGGTGAACGGGTGCAGTCAACGCAGTGGATTACACAAGATTTACCGTCTCCTCCTCCTGGAGATAAATTAACAGAAAGCAGCCGATACCGGAGGTCTGAATGACGGTGAATGCACAACTTTCATCCCAAAAGAAAACCAGAGGAAAGTCCTGTTAAAGCAATAAATGAATCACAGTGCAGCCCGATGTGGTATCGGTGTTGGGAGCTGAGGCGAGAGCGGTCGGTGCTGGTAGACGGTGCACCTCCAAAAAAGTCCTGAAACTACATTTCAAACGGTGGACCTCGGCAACATGTCTATCCGTCCTCCGGTGCGCTGTGGCCGGCGTACGGTGGTGCGGCTCCTCGGTGCAGCAGCAGCAAGCAGACGGCCGCCTCGCCAGGAGGAGACGGTGAAGAAGAGAGCGTGAGAGAGAGAGAGTCGGTGTGTTGCGCTAATTGTTGTCTCATTTGTGGTCTGATAAACAGTAAATTAATCTAAACTGGGTTGAAAAACGATGCAATCTGGTTGCCATGGTAAAGAATTACGTCTGACTATTAACCACACCCCAATTCTCTGTTTGAGAAACTGTTTGGAGGAGGCCTTTAAGGTTTTAAAAGAAGATTATGTCATGTCAGAGATAGTCAATGTATTTAAAAATACAAATTGGCCCGGTATAGTGTGTACACACAAACACATAGAAATACTGCCCACACACACAGACATGCTTAAGGCCCCATGTAGGTGTTTAGTGTTGGTGTGAGCAGCAGATGGTGTCGCTTCAGTGCAGCAGAGTGGATTAGAAGCTACAGGTTGGTTGAGTAACAGGTGGAGGACTGCTGGCTCTCTGATCTACATCTTCAGGCTGTACGAGCTGGATGCGCTAACCGATGCACGCTCCGGTTGTTACTCCTCGGCGGTGCGCTGCAGGTAGCAGATCTGACGTGTCAGCAGCAGCAGTTCTGCTTCCAGTGTTTTTTCCCACCAGGACGGCTAATAATGCCCTCACATTTTCTAGTTCACCGTCTGTCCTACATTCTGCTTCATGCACACGTAGAACAGCAGCGAGCAGATCAGCTAGACAGGTGGTGCTCCGAGCGAGGTCCCCGGGGGGGCCCCCCCCTTCCAGGCGTCCACAGCACAAAAAAAAGAAAAGAGGAATACAGTTTTATTCTCCGTTCATCACAATCCAAAGAGGATCTGAGGTGATTCATTCTTTAAGTTAACATTGGAGATGTTAATTATTAACCGTTTAACCGTTAACTGACATTAAGAATTTTAACCGATTAATGCTATCGATTAAAAGGTTAAAAGAAATATTAAAAAATAGCTAAAAATCTGTGCAAAACTCAGAGGAGTGTCTTGTCAGTTGAAGGAGAATAACTTGTCCACCTTAAGAGAGTCTGGGCCGGTGTTGCAAGATACAGGAAGTTGGCTCAGGTCTTGACCTGAGGAGTTGTAGCATTTATTCACCAACAAATAAACTGTGCACACGCCGCTATACAGCTACAGAAAAAATCTCCAGTATGCATCGGACCAGTCTACCTCGACTACTGTATCCCACAATGCAAAGCGCTGCAACGGTACAGGCTACGGTTACAACAACAACAACAACAGCCAAAAACGGCTTGTTTTTTACATTTTTCGTAGCTATTTCATCACTAAATTCACTTGAAGCAAGAAATCAACTGTGTAGATTTTGAATGTTTACAGTTTTACAATATAAGATGGCGAATCGAACATTTGCTCCAACGTTTTCGGAGTTAAGGAGCTCCACAAACCGCCGTGACGGCTAGCTAGCGCCTGCCGGGGTTGCTACCTCGCCAGCCGGGCAGAGCTGGTTGAGCTGGTTGGAGCTCTCTAGAGACCGGTCTGTAGACGAGGAGCTTTGATTTCCTTGTTGACGGATAGTTTGTCTAAATATCAACACTCAAATCTCCATTATAAATTAACGGGAATCTGTGTTTATCTGCCATTTTGGAGCTGAAAAGCTCGACAATCGCCCGCGGGAGTAGCTCGCTCACCAGCCGGCCAGTGACGCTCACAGACCGGCCACAGAGCAGCAGAGTGGCGAGGGAAGAGGCGAGGGAAAGAGCAGCCTCTCACGGGGCAGAGAGATACCTGCTGAGACAACATGACCCTTTCTAACATTACTCTAATATCTGGAGGGAGATCAGTCCACTGTTTTGTTGCTGTAACTGAAAAAGCAGTTTGAGTAAATGTTGTGGATCAATGTTTTATATTTCCCGATGATCCTGTTTGTCTGACTTCACTATGAGCTGTTAGAATAAATAGTTTAAACCTGCAGGATCTTATAAAATCAACAAACATAACAAACAACAAAAGCTGGTTTAAAGGCTAAATCCTGGTCTAGCATACTGCAAAATACATCGCTTTAACCATTGCATACTGCATACTACTGAGGAATGCAGTATGTACTGTATACTGCATACTGCGTTCCTCAGTAGTATGTAGTAGGCGGTTTCGATACAGCCACAGTTTAAAGCCTTTCATACCCGTTGGCTCCGCTTGGTGGGGAAACTGAGTTTAAGGTTTGTATTTTAATAGTACTGTAAGTAGGTGTTGGCACTATAAGTAGTTTTGGTCTCATATTGCATTCCTGTAGAGTTTCTGTGTGCTTTGATGGTCGAGAGCGAGGTCATTTTCTACTCTCCGCTGTTTGGAAAAAAAAACACTGCTTCAAAACATACAAATTGCTCTGAGAGCATTTTCTCTGCTTTTTATGCAACACTCAATGCACCCATTCCTTCCTTCTGATTGAATAAGGCAGAGCAGAGCGGTAAAGTGATCCATCTGGCATTGGAGTGCGGTTAATAAGGACACACATCCACATAAATCAGGTTAAGAACTTGAGAGAACATTGTGTTTTTGAAAGCCTCGCCGCTGACAAACATCGTCCAAATGATCCCTAACGAAACACACAAGCCTTGTTTGGGAGCCCGGAGTCCTCCGGCTGTCTGCAGTGGTCAAGGTTGTTGATGTTGTTGTTGTACTGCTGTCTGCCAGAGCCTTCACTGCACAAAGGTTGAGGATGACATATTGTGTCTGTGAGGAAATAGCCTTTCTATAGGGCTTTTACTCTCAGAGAGGAATGAACTCTGTACTGTAAATGACTGCTTTACTTTCCAGAGGAGATGGACTGTTTTGAAACATTTAACAGGGCTCTTCCAGTCCGTCCAGCTCTGTGTGGCCAAAGTTATCCAAGTGAGTGTCATTGGAGTGTAAAGGGCTTATAGCTAACAGGGACTCAGGCACATCTGTACAGGACATCTGTGGGTACATTCATTTGTCTGTAGTGTACGACGGAGTATTAGGGCCACATTGAGGGAAAAAAGAAGAATAAAGAGGAGAGTAAAGTCATACTATTTCAAGAAAAAAAAGTTATAATATTTCGAGAATAAAGTCATAACTTTAACCGCAATTTCCCCATCAGGTCCCTGTGGTTCTTCATTCGGAATAAACGCAGTTTCTTGCGCAATCTTTTCAAGGTCCTGATACTTATTATGATAATGTGGTGCTGATGTGCCAAAAGATGAAGTATTTTGTGATTTGTGAAACTTATAAGATGCGAGTGGAGGAGGCGAGGAAGAGACACGAGGAGAGAGGAAGAGAGGAAATATGTTTTTAGAGACATGAGACGTCGTTTCCTCTGAAGCCTCACGTGAAGTGACGTCCGTTTCTGATGACAGCAGCAGCTGATCACAGCTGGATCACAGCTGTCAGTTGGCTTTAACAGCTGTTTATGTCTGAACTGTACTAATACTAATAAAGACACTCAGTTATTATCAGTGGTAGAGCAGCGGTGTTTTCTCTCTGTAGCCTGTTACCTGTTTAACAAACACCTGCACATGAATAACAGCTGCAGTCTGTATTTCTACTGTGGACTGAGTCCTGCTTAGAGGACCAGGAACCATCTTTACTGGCACAATGCCTTTATATAGTATATTCATTATTAGTGATATTCTGACGCTAGAAATTATGTATAAGGCTGAATGTTTCAGGGAAAATGTAAATGATGCAACTCTTATCAAACCCGACACTCAGGAATTATCAGCCTCACATGTGACTGAATGGAAATGAAGATAAATGATATAAAAGGTGTACAAGACAGACCTTCCTTCTCTATCTGACTTTAACTGTATACTTAATAAAAGCTAACGGGGGAAATAACAGATCATCAAAAGAAAACTCTTTCTAATAAATGAAGAAAGTTGTTTGAGAACGGGAAAGAAAGGGGGAAAAAAAGCTATACCAAATGTATTCAAGACAAGAGAAAGACATGGGGAAGTGATGAGTGGTTCAACTTTTGAATGTTTTAATTGCTGATTTATGCTCCGGATGATTTGCAGCCCGTCATGTACTCCTTCTGACAGTTTGCACTGAGGAGATGCCATGTAAGATCAGTCACGTCACTACGCTCTGATAACACCCGTATAAACACATTTTTAATAGACACAAATGTCACACATTTTCTCATCACCTCCTTATTAAACACACTGGCAGAAGGTTGAGGCGGCGGATCGCCTCTGAAATATTTTTTTTTGACAGTAGCAGTGTAGGAGGAAATATGTGGCTAAGACAGACGCTGCTGACGGAGTCAAGGTTGCCTTTTCAACTGCTTGACGGTGTTGCAGGCCGCCGTTCTAACAGCACAATCAACAGGTCAGTGAAAGAGCAATCATTTTCTCTGGAGGCAGGAGAAATGCCCGGTGTGTATTGTCAGCGTTGGCCACTGCTGACTCTCTAGCGAAGGTTGTTAACGGCCAATTCTTGTTCCCCTGACAATGTCATTTCCTGCTGTAAACAGCAACTCGGCCTGGCAAAGTGCAAAACGGGTGAGAAGGTGGTTACCTCAGATCAAAGCTTCCCTTTTTTCTACAGCTTTTATTTGAAAGACTGAAAGACCGTGACCCCGTATGTTTACCCAGAACGTTCTCATTCCCCAGGGGTAATAATGTTAAATACCAAGGCTTCGGCGTTAGACGCATCCTTACATTTTTATTTTCTTCATAAGATTACATTTGACCTCATCATGATAACATTATAATTTACCTTCGCCCAATACTAATTTTTTTACTGAATAGAGCTTGATGTAACATCTGTTGGCAGCTGTTAACAGGTACAGCACCTGTGAGGGTTTCTGGACAATATTTGTCATTGTTTTGTGTTGTTAATTGATTTCCAATAATAAATATATACATACATTTGTATAAAGCAGCATATTTACCCACTCCCATGTTGATAAGACTATTAAATATTTGACAAATCTCCCTTTAAAGTACATTTTGAACAGATACAAAATGTGACATTAATTTGCGATTAATCACATTTAAAGCTGAAGTAGGCAAGATTGGAGTAAATATGATTTAAAAAAAAGTTATTTTTATAAAACGGTCACTATATTTTGACAGTATTACATGAAACAGGTAACCTGAAAAAAATCATGTTCCTCTGTGTCCTCCGGTGCTCCTAACGGCATCTGCAAGATTTCACAGACCGGAGGAAAACAAGCAGTAAGAGCTGATCTGAGGTCTGCTGTCCAACTGCCGTCTATGAGAGCCGGCTGTCAATCACTCGCGAACTCCGACCAAACGGTCAAACTAGACAGCGCTGATCAAATATGAATCAATATTCTGTTACGTTAATGATTATTTCTCTCCTCAAATGTTTTCAGAATCATCTTGTAGTGCACGGTTTAGCTGTAAAATGAGAAAGTTTGTGACGCCGCCGCAATTGTGAAATCTGGAAAAGGAACGCCAAGTTCCGGTCACATGACCGGAGCATAGCCAATAGGAACGCTCTCTCTCTGAAATGACCTATGATTGGACAAAGTCTCCCGTCACGGGTTAGATGTTCTAAAGCCTGAAAACAGAGCCATGAGGAGGTGCAGAAGTCTAGTTATCTCTCAGAACACTTGAATTACAATATGATGAAAGGTTATTATGGAATTCTTGCCCAATGATGCCAAAAATATACTGACTACTGCCACTTTAACTATGGACAGTCATGCGATCAATCGTGATTAGATATTTTAATCGATCGACATCCCTATTTAATACCTTTGATATTTCAAGATTATTCTTACACAGGACATATTTTGATTTGATTTTTTTAATAAATCTGTCTTTAGTCAAATTATCCAAACTAATTTGGAGAAGGAGGTGGGGGTGGGGGTGGGGGTGGCTGAATTCAGACCCACTGGTCATATTTGCCTCGGGCCCCTTAGTGATTGGCTCTGATTATCTTCTTACACTGTAAGTAATGTTAGCCTAGTAAGGCTGTGAATAAAGATCATTTTCATTACCAATTATATATAAATAGATTCGTAATTTGCTAAAGATTGTGTTCAGCACAACAGATAAACATCGGACACTACCATCGGTGGATGTCATCTTATTTGCGGATAGGCCGATTGAAGTCAACAAGGCCGATGTTTGGCCGATAAATCGTTGCATCCTATAGTCCGTGATCATTATCCAGATATCATATCCAGCTGTATATGGAGCGTAAATGTCCTAAAACACAACAATTGTATGAACAGAACACCAAAAGTTAAGAAAAGGGAGGTGCGGTGTTATTTTAAAGGTCATTTCTGATTGAAACAACCTATTTAGTTTCTGCTAAATACTATGCTAACCCCTCAAAATGATGTAATCTTAAGAAAGGCAATATGAAAATGGTGAAAGTGACCTCCTTTTTTGGTTCAAAACCTCGTAGCTACAGACGGCAATACAGAAGCAATCAGAGTCTCATTCAGAAAAAAAGCATCACCTCACCACACTGTGTGTGTGTGTGTTACTTTGCACACCTTGTGACTGCAATGTGAATGTTCCTGGAACTCCTTATCATCTGCCTCTGGCAAAGCAGCCTCAGATACTCATTCATATTAAAAAAAACAGAGCCAGTTAGCGCCAAGTCAAATTGCATTCTGCGCGTGTGCCGCCACAAGCGAGGAGAGGGAGCTGACTCACGGCTCCCTATAGGTAAGATTGGGACCCAGGTTTTATAGAAATGCAACATCAAGGCAGGCGTTGGGTGTGACCAGCTGTGTTGAAACGCTCGAATATGAGATGTCAGGCTTTCAGAGCTCAGTCGCCAGGTCATAGTCCATTGTCTGACAAGAGGCCTGAGCCACAAATAGAGAACATGACGCAGGTAGGAGACATCGCAGCGGGGCAGCCGGCAGCAACAACTTGATCTGAGGCTATATTTCTGTCTCCGGTTGTGACTTATCCAAGGCTGTTACCTCTATCCTTCTCCCCTTTTTGCATGTTTCATATTCTCTGCACTACTCTTTTAACACTCCCACTCCTCCTGTCTAGAAGGGCGGAAGGTAAAAAGCATTACACTAAGATCAAAAGTGCCTTGTTTTATCTCACAGCCTTGATACGTTATTATGGATACATGGGAATAAAAAAACAGTTTGTTCTGAGAATAGAGTCTAGGCATAATGTTTTACCTGCATTGGAGAGCGGGCGAGACGCCGTGAGTGTCACTGCGAGTGACTATAATTTCCCTAAGGTCTCGCTACAGTACAGGCCGGCTGCCTCAGACCGACTTTAAATCTGCAGCTATGCATGCCGCTGGCTCAGCTGCATTTCAATTTGGGAGGCATTCGCTTCCACCCCGTCTCTGTGAAACAGATGTAAAAAGGTGATTTGTGAAGATGGATGAGTGCGATGCTGAAGATCGATGGCAACCGGTGTTGAGCCTGCAGAGAGGGAAGTGAAACAGGGGCATGATGTGGGCCATATTTTGTTGGATTGTAACCCAACCATCCAACTCTTCACAGAGGATGAAACTGAACTACATTATTATTATTCTGAGCTCTCGTTCTACATTAGTTTCAGATGTAATAGTTTATTGTGATTCGTAATAAGATTCATTCCAATTGTCCCAAGTAATTCCCCTTGGCTGTAGTAAAGAGTGAGTTAGCACAAAGCCTTTTGTTGTAATGACTAATGTGTTAGCAAAGAATCGTTTTGTAAGACATCCAGCTGTCTTGTTTTTGTCCACCTGATGAATTACAAGTCCAAGTCCAATGTTCACTATCTTTTTTAGCTCCGTTTCAGTCTCCTACAATTCACAAAATTTATCTTTTTGGCTGCTAAATGCTCCATTATGTTCACCACCTGGTTGCTAACCTAGTGTCTGTCTGCTGTTTGGTGCTGGGCAGCTAGTTACAGCAGGTTTATCAGAGTATTTCACTGAAAACAGCTGCTGAAAATGTGCTTGATGAGAGCGGTGTTTGCTGCCAAGAGAATCAAAACAATTAGCCAAAAAAAGGCAAAAAAGCTACGTAGAGACTTGCAGAGTTAATAATTCTCTGTGGGTACGGTTTCTGACAGCCGGTTCTCATTTTGGATCTTCTTCCAAGGTGCTAAAATATTTGGATGATTAAACTTTTTCCTCTTGGTCTAGTGTTAAAAAAGTTAGCAAAAATCGCAATATCGAATCGCAATACATATCGAATCGGCTCCAAAGTATGAAGGTGAATCGTCTTAGCCCTACTGTATTATCTACGGGTCATAATGTTAAAGTAGGAAACTTGTGTTATTTTTGATAACTTGAGAAGGGCGAGTGCTCTGCCTCAGCCAGCGTTACACCATATTCTGTGATTTATTTACTTGACATTTGCTGAATGATAAAGTAGAATTAATATTATTTCCACATCTGCAGCTGTAGCACAGCCCACCAGTGAGGAGCAAACAGAGTTTTCCCCTCACACCAAAAGGAAAATGAGTCAGTGGTGGAAAGCTTACTACACCCTCTGAGCACAGTAGAATCTCAGTGGTTTGGGTGTGATATTTAATGAAATAAAAACAGTACACTTTTTTTTATTAAGAAATATCTTAGTTTGCCATCGAACAAACTACTTAAAAGATACGGATTTGATAAGCGGCTTCGGAACTGGATTCAGATTCAATGAAATGCTATCGACCCCATCGCTAATGAGCGACACCTTCGGCATTCCACACACGGTTGTCATTTTATACATGGTTGATATAAAAAATATAGATTCATGCAGATTTAATGGATGATTCCAGTTTATTACAACTCCTGTAATTTTGGCCTCTGTTTTTATCAGTTAAAATTAAGAGTTGTTCAGCATCGGGTATCGGCAAGTACGCCAGTCTATGCACCGATACGATACCATAATTTATTAACTCAGAAAAAAATCTAATTGTTTAACCGGAAATCAATTCTTCTTCGTCGCTTCAAAACAGTAGCCTTCACTGTGCTGACGCGCTGGAGGTATCATGGCTGCCACTTGCAACTACTGATTTAGAGAAGCGAAGAAGAACTGACTGCAGGTAGTTTGTCACGTGACGATGGCAAACAACAACAGTGCAGTTCTTGTGGAGATTGTAACGGTAGTCAGAGCGAGGAAAATGTTTGGCAATATTTCACAATGGAAAATCCGAGAAGTAAAAGTGGTGATATGTACAATAAGTAAGGCTTCTGTTTTGAGGGGTGGCACCAGCAATCTTATAAAACATTTGAAGACGCATCACTCAAAAAAAAGCGACAACTTCACCAAGGCAAAGGGGGAAAAAAGGACGAACCGCAGCAGCAAACGTTGGAAACCGCATTCCAACGACGAGATAAATTCCACAAAGATAGCCTAAAAGCAACGAAGATAAACTCGGAAAAAAAAGTTTGGAAACTTGTGTTTGGTGGATTATTTCTCTGTTGTTACAATGCTAATGGTCATTGTATTTTACATCGTTGGAAAGCCTGTTTATTTACCTTCACAATGATGTCCAACTTGTAAGGATCATGCATTTGTGGGATGAGCAGCACAGCTGATTATGTGGGTAACTTACTTACTGTTACTGATTACTGTTACTGATAGAGAGTTCAATCATCCAATCCACCAAACATCTGAAAACAAGAGTCAATACCAACAGGAGAATACACTGTTTAGCATTGGCAGGGAATTTTGGCAAATTTTTCTTGGGCGCTACCCACATAATCAGCTGTGCTGCTCATCCCACAAATGCATGATCCTTACAAGTTGGACATCATTGTGAAGGTAAATAAACAGGCTTTCCAACCATGTAAAATACAATGCCAATTAGCATTGTGACAACAGAGAAATAATCCACCAAACACAAATTTCCAAACTTTTTTTTCCTAGTTTATTATATTTATCACGCTGGTAGCGGCCAATATTGCAAGTTCAGGTATTGTTATCGGGAAGGAATAAATGGCATCGGAACATCTCTAGGGAAAATAACATTTTACTTACCAAGCAATTACTGAGATGTGTAGACGTGGAGACATTGCTGGTGAATGTGACAAGAAACATGAGCAGTCAAACGATCAGACAGGTTGTAAACAAGCCGACAGTTTATCCAGATTATCTAAACCACTTCATTTGGAGGTAAAAATGAAAGCATCAGTCAGTCTGTAAACTGTGATAGTACATCTTGAGTAATAATTTTCTCGTTGGTCTTCATTTTATCTTCCAAATAAGTTGGTTTAACGTGTCTGACTGCTCATGTTTCTTCACCAGTTTGACAGCAATGTCCAACACATTCTCAATCCCAAGTCGTCAAATAGCTTGGTCAGTGGTCCTACGCTTCGAGCTATGATAGTTATGGCGGGAGTAAAGGAGGAAGTCAGGTGACCGTAGTATAAAGAGCGATAAACAAACAGGGTGAAAGGAAGGTGAAAAGTGTCAAGTGGACTGTACCTAACCTAGACGGACATTTTGACCAATTAATCACGTCTTCATATTGAACATATTGTTAAAGCCATCCAGACTATGACAAATAATAAATACACTGGCAAACCCATTAGTAGACATAGACAAAGAGCCTTTATAATCCCTAGAATATCCTTTACATGTCAATAACTGCTAATAAAATCTGACAGAGCAGTGTGGCAGGAGGCTCGCCTGGCATGAGTGGACGTGTCCACAGCCAGCTGAGCCTCAGAGACAGACAGGCTATTGAGTGCTTGTGCTGGAAACTGGCTTTCTAATGGCAGTTAAAAGAGAAACTGTGGTTGTGGCCTAATGGCTCTTAACTCTAATGCTTATTTTTGAGGTGACACATGCAGGAGACGAAATCCCCCTGCAGCCACACTGTGGTCTGTGGTGTGAATATGTGTGTGAATATGTGTGTGTGTGTTTCGCCTGCTTGCTGCGGGTTGCTCATAAATGCCGCTCCGTGGTTGGCATATTGATTTATGATGATGAGATTATAACTCCGCACACACTTGAGTGCCAATCCAGCCTGTTGGATTCTGGAGTGTTTGTGCCGTATGTCTGCATGTATGTATTTTAGTGTGTGTCTGTGGGACGGGTCTCAAGAAACGTTGTGGGGAGTGTTTTTCAGAAACCCTTACAGAAGAAACGTCTCATTATTTGTATAAAGAAATAAGGCGGGCTCTTTTTGATGTTGGGAAAGAGACTATCGAATAGTAACCTACTGACGCATTTAGCGGTCTCGCCTTGCTTTACTCGCGCGAGTTGAAACGGCGGTATCATTTGTGTTCATTCACGCTAGACGTGCCGGAGAAGAGAAGGAGCTTGTCTCCATAGATACCAACAACTTTTCTTTTTGCCATTTCCTCCATCAACCATGGTTGCTGCTTTGTACATGTTAGACATCCCAGATATGTCAGAAAAACCAAACGCTGTCGTGTCTGGGTTCATAACGTCACACGGCGGCAAGCTGTATTCACATACAGTGCCAGTGCACTGACTGTATCTAGCAAAGCCACAGGTCGCTACTGCGGTATGAACCCAAAATAAAACAGATTGAGCTGCGATTTAATTGCAATAAACGGATTAAAAAGATGCCAAAATAACTACATAATGATGCCAATTTGTAAAAAGTCTGAATTCATGCTTGGTCAGGTCTGTCCGCAAGACGACAAGCAAACAACTCTTAAAATGCTTGTTTTCTGAATGGAGTTTGGAACGATCAGTGCCAGTTTGGTCCGGTCCCTGTACAGATATAATGTACTATCGTAGCTCTGGGTGACCACAGACTGATACAAGATTTTTTTCTTCTATTTCTGATTCAACAACGTCAGGATGTCAGGAGGAGAATCTCAACACAGCCTCACGCAAATTTCTCACTCAAGTGATGCAAATTTTGCGTGTTTACGTCACGTCATTTGGGCCATTTGCGCTTGCATTTTGATTTGACCACACCATTGGGCTGTAAGAAATGAAGGGATACAACAAACTAGTTTTAGTATTCACCAACACAGATATTTCATTACAGACATTCTGTCATTCAAATGGCATTTTTTCACCAAATAAGTGGTACACAAGCCAAACACCAATGAGAGTTATATTGATTTCTAAGCAAAAATACCTTTTAGTGTCAGCCAGACTGTTGCTAATGTGAGCTTTGGATGGGCATGCTGCTGTGAAAGTTAGGTAGTTTTAGGTTTATTTGGAGTTTTTTGGTTACCGTACAGAGGGCTGACTGAACGGTAATAACATGCCCCTCATAGCGAGGATGAGTGTGAGGAGTGTGTGTTTAGTGTTGTAGACTGTATTGGATTATCTTTTTATCCATTCATGCTTTTCACTAACAGATTCTTAAAAGGTTTTCCATCAGGCTGGGTTAAGTACTGTTCAAATAAATAATTCAAATAAGTATTCAGTTGAGCACTCACACACAGCAGAGGTGAAGGTATTTTCAGGTCTCAGTGGAAGTGCTGGAGATTTTTTGTTTTGCTGTCATAGCAACTGGCCCTGAGCAGAGTGAGGGGTGACGTGTAATCTCACCGAAGTGTCCGATCTAATGCGGCGTCTGCCGGGTAAGGACATCTCTACGACACTCTCGTCGACGGCAGGTGACATTCAGTGAAGGCCCATTAACAGCTGCTCTTTTAACACTCGGGTCTGATTGCATCTCATTAGGCCTCCGCAGCCTTCTCCGCTCCACGCTTTCACTGTTTGATTAATGCCGTTCATTCTCATATTAGCAGGAGGGTTATTGATCATCGGCGCAAGCCTAGCTCACTCTTCTCATCCTCCCTCCATCGTGATGGCATCGTCTTCAGAGTGACTGTGTTATAATAAGAGCACAGTCACAGGCATGCTACGTGGGATGGATTTAAACCGACATGTTGAGTCCGTGGTGGTATTTTCTTAACAAGACTAAAAGTTTAAAATCATTTGAAGATGTCCTTTACACTGTCAAGTGTGTCCTGTGGGATTTGTTTGGTATCAGGAATGTGCTCAGCAGTTTTCCTGCCAAGAGAAGGATGGGCTTCGATAGCAATCTATTGAATCTGAATCCAGCCGCCGCAAGCAGAGAGGAGAAAGTAGGAAACGGCGGAGGGTCGACATGGATACGACCTGCACCCTCACATTTTAAATCCAACGTTGTAAACACTACACATCCAGTAAAGTATGGAAACACATGGGGTTTCACTCATTGCCAGGAAAAGCAGAGCTAGACATCACGGCTAAAGCTGCATGCTAACTCTGTCACGGACAGGAAACGTTATCGTATTGCGGTTTTGTGCGGTCAAAGCCGGCCGTCACTCTCATCTCCGTGGTCAAATGGGCCGACGCTACAACTGTAGAGCACCCATATACTGACATTTATGTTAAATGCATTCAAACGGCCCCGATGGAGCTGACCATGGATGGATAAAGAGAACGGAGCTGACGAGGAGAGCTAGAGACCACCTTGGAGAAGTTAGAGGAAGTAGACACGTGTGACTACGTCCGGTTTTCAAAATAAGGTGTTAACAAAGGGAACTGTATATACAAAAATACATATATGGAAATAAGATTGATTGGATTATATTCACCAGAAGTATAACACATTATATGTCCCTTATGAATTAAAAAGTAAATACCAATAATTTGTGAGGGAAATGTCTTTATTTTTTTATTTTCGGGTTGCTGGAGATTTCTTTATAAGTTATGCCTGACAATGACTGATATATTTGACTTCAGGACATCGCTGACTACATACATGCTGGAAATCAAACATTCTTACTGTATTAAATTTAGATATTTTCCAAAGTAAAAGTCGCCAGAATTGATGAGTCAACTTTTTCCCAACAAAAATCGCAAGAAATTGTAATATCGGATCGCAATACTTAAAAATCGTAATACATATCGAATCAGCACCCAAGTATTGTGATAATATCCAATTGGGAGATAGATGTATCGTCTCAGCCCTAATAGCCACATAAATATCCTACAAGTATGATTGGTGCCAAACCAGACAGCGTCGCTGTGACGCTGCCCACAGTCACTGCGCCCAAGTTTGTAAAGAAATAGTTCCAGCATGTAACTTCCCCTTAAACAACACTATTCACGTCCAGATTAAACAAACAAAGAGTAATTAATTAGTGAGCTTCAGAGGCGTTGATAGGTGTCATATAGTGACGTGACTCGAGGGAAGGCACAACGCATTTCTCCGCCTCGTTAACTTTGCGGCGACTTGGTTCACTTGGTTTGTTTTCCAGCATCAGCAGCCTCATGCTGTTCCTGGCAGCCTGGCATACCCGCTATCCCCTCATGCAACATTCATGGCTGCACTTCTTCAAAAGAACAAACAATAGGAGAAGCTGCGTACTGTAGCAACAACATGACTGAATCTCATAGTCTGCGCTGTGCATTCCTATATACAGATGCGGGGTGTAAAATTGTCCCCCGACTCGCGTGTGTGCGCTGTTGCTGTCGTCACAGCGCTCGCATTCATCCTTCCTCTCTTCCTCTCAGTCCAGCTGTTTCATTTCTCTGCAGCATCATAATCCGTACGTGTTCCAACAGGAGCTCTCTGTACCTGTTTCCCCGTCCTGACCCTTCATTGTGCTCGTTACGTTGGCATCTCAGAGCCATTAGCTACGCTTTTTTCCTAATCCTGGAAAGAGTCGCTCTAATGGTAGAAATTAGTAACGTGACACGTACAGAAGCGCGTACGCACACACATGTGTATATGTATCCCTATGTGTGTTATTTCCTGTGAGTCCTGTAGGAGTACAGTGTTCACAAAGCAGGCAGTGTGTGGAGTGGACTGAGAGGCCTGCCGGTGAACAGCAGGCCTGGATATCAGTCTGTGGGGAATAGAAGCTCTGCTACTGGAGCTGGGGATGGATTCACATTGTGCTTTAAGCCGTACAGTTCCAGCTACAGGAGATCGTTTCAGTCTGTATACCATTCAAGAACACTGTGGATTAGGGGTGAGGTCGTATAGTCCTTTTTGCCTAGGAAGGTTCCTAACGGAGTGAAATGACCCAGAAGTATCTCAGTTGCAGCCGTGATAAGAGCTGTTTGAATTCTCTAAATGTTAAGGAAAGGAGCTTCAATGCTTCCTTTATTATCTCCTTTAGCATCATAATTACGGAGCCTATAGTGAAAGTGCAGTCTGAGTCTCTTAACACCACGGTTGTCTTTTCTTAAGTCCTTCTGAATTCTCCTTCACATCTTTCCTTGACCTCATGACGGTTTCCATCGAGGTCAAGAAAAAATGGTTAGGAAAAGATGTTAGGACGTAATTTTTTGACTTTTTGACCGCAGCCTAGGGGTGTAACGATATTATTATATACGATTATATATACGATACGTATCACTTTTGGTTCCGATACGATTCAAGGACGATATTTGGCTCATCTAGAGCGGTACGATACAATACACTACGATACGATACAGTACGATACGATACGATACGATACGATACGATACGATACGTTACGTTACGATACGGTACGGTACAGTACGATACGATACGATACAATACAGTACGATACGATACAGTACGATACCATATGGTACAGTACGATACGAAACGGTACAGTACGATACGATACGATACGGTACGATACGATACGATACGATACGGTACGGTACAGTACGATACGACACAATACGATACGATACGATACGATACGATACGATACGGTACGATACGGTACGATACGATACGATACGGTACGATACGATACGATACGATACGGTACGGTACGATTCAATGATTTGAAATCGATACAGTAACTATTTTTTGGCCAAAAATTCAATCAGAGTGACTGTGAAATAAATAGCTGATACTGGACAGTGCAGGTCAGGACTCCTCAAAGTTTTTCTTGGAAGGGAATCAGGGATAAATTAATTATGGATATAAACAAGTAAACAACGATTCATGGCAAATACATACAGCTTTTATTAGAAAATAATAACAAGTGCAGCTTCAGGACCCGCTGCTTCAGTTCTCAAGATACAAGGCAGTGCAATATTTAACACAAAATAAAATAAACCAACTTCTATTCAAGTTAAATGAACAGTGGTTTAACCTGCTGCTTCTGTTCTCAATTTTAATATAAAGGGTAGTTTGGGACAGAATAATTCCTATACAAACGCTGTTTAAATAATCCACTCATAGTAATCAAGTAGTCCGCTTACAGTGTTCATTTGGGGTCTTTTCATACATGAAAACATCTGGAAAAACATTTTAAAACTACGTTAGACTAACGTTGGTTGAATTTCTGTTTTGTTTTTTACTTTACTCCCGGAATAATTTGCCTGGCGGACCGTCTGTTCTCCGGCTGGATACGTGAGGCTGATACTGCGTGATGCACATTGATATCAGAACGGGAAAAATAAAGTAATTTTCTCTGAATAAAAAATGAATGCGCATGGGGGATTGATAACACCTCGCTAGTAACGCCCCTAAAGTGAAACTCTGCCAACCGGCTTCTCTGCACCGCAGCGGCGGCAGCTCATGCAGACCGGTGACCGTCTCCCTCCACGCCGCTACCGGGTGAGAGAGCGAGGAGTCAAAAGGGTCGCCGTTTGTACGCTCGCACTGCAGAGCCAGTCAAGCTGGCGCATGTCGATGATGTTTTACACAGGGAGAGACACCATTGATCTGTAAGTTCAGTATTTTTCAAATAGTCAATCTCAATAGCACGGCTAAATCTGCCTCCAAGTAGCTCCAAGCTCCACAAGAAGTAACATTTTTTATGTTATTGGCAGTGCAAAAGTTTGGAAAGTACTGAACTGATAAAAGGTGGAGAAGTGAATTATTCTTCAGGAGGGGGTTTGAGAAATTGCCATGGATGTTTTAATACACTTTGAAATGTTTTGACACGTTTCTTTTTTCTGTTCTTCGCCTTGATTCTGGATGTGCTTTGAATCCAAGCTGACTCTCTAAGCAACCTACAGACTTATTAGAGCCACCTTTCAACTCATGAGGAGTATCAAACACCCACCTCCTCAAGACTTGAAGGTTTTGGGGGTGGAGTACTTCTTTAAAAAACGCCGCAGAGTTTGTGCAACTTCATATGAAAACCCTGTGCGTTTCCTACAGTATCATACGTGGCCGTGAACAAATGTGAAGTGACAGTTTCCAAATTCCAGTTTGTATTTATGTGTCGGAGTCCATTGTTTAATCGCTACGCACGCTTTCCTGACAAAAAGCAGACGTTAAAAGTGGCCCAACGAGCAGCGGAGTGATCAGCTGTGACATCTGGTTTTAACACTTTCCCCTGTGGTTGTCTTGGAATCGAGCCCGCATCGCGTTGTGAAGCTGCTGAAAGAGAAACACGGCATCGCCCAGAGCTGCTGCTTTACCTGCCAGTTACACACACACACACACACACACACACACACAACCACACACACAACCACACACACACTGATACATACACACTAATGTCTACAGCCTGCAGCTCTATATATACCAGTCACTATATGGAACATCTGGAATACACAGTGAGGTATGGCAGAGCGAAACAAGCAGCCAAGTAAATTTCATGATCCTGACACACACACACATACACACACACGTCCAAGAATATTCACGTCACACGCACACACTCACGCTGCACATTACCTTACATTTCATGTTAGGCATGATAAATCGAAGGGCCTTAATTGTTTAAGTTTTCTCAGTCAACCACAAGGCCCCGCGTATGAAGGGGGTATACTATTTGAAGAAATGTGCACATTATTATGTCAGATCTTCTCTCCGTGCCCATTAATCACACAGAGTGTTATTGTAGCGTTAAGCTGGCGGATAATGACTGGATGTTATAGCGGGGGGGGGTTGTAAGTGCCTGAAGGTGATGGAGGCTGAAGCCAGAAGGCGCAGGCTGTTGGTGAGAACGGAGGAGGGAAAAAAAAGCAGCGGACTGGATACAAGGAGCACCGTAAACACACTGTTAAGCCGGGCGTACACTGTAGGATTTTTAGCCCGTTTCTGGCCCCAGTTTTGAGACTCATTTTAGAGTCGGACCCAATTTCGGCTTCGATCTACTCGTACAGTAGGAGTAGGAAGTACGCAACAACATGTCTATAATCGTACAGTGTACGCCCAGCTTTATCCACATCATCTGAGAGATCTGTAGGCATATCAGTGAAAGCACTCGCAGTCAGCCACCCTGCAATAAGCTGAGACCAGACCTCAAGCAGATGACCTTGGTTGAAGCATTCATGTTAGCAAATACCTGCTCTGTTCTGAAGTGCCCCCTGAGAAAAACACTTGCTGCACTGTGGAAGAAATAAAACCTCTTCAACAAACAAGAGAGATATCCCGTATAGGGTAAGCAAAAATGACTCTTGACTAAAGACCCTTTAACAGCCGTCGTCATGATCACGTCACAGTGTTAGCTGGAGGAAAAACATGAAGCACCTCAGAGTAGTGGGCTAAAGTTACACATCTAAAATGTCATCTTGCTGTGTGGCTTGGTGCCAAAATCAATATTGCATACATTTGAGATCTAGCGAGCTACAATACGACTCTTACTGAAGGATAGTCAACTATAGGCATCCAAAGATTTATACGCCCTCGTTTTATCTTTACAGCGCTGCCGTTGGCCACCAGCCCGCTGGTCGGACGGGCTACTTAGTAGGGCTGGGACGATACACCTATCTCCCGGTTTGATACTATCGCGATACTTGATATTTATTGCTATTTTTAAGTATTGCGATTTGATATTACGATTTATTGTGATTTTTGGTGTAGACCATGGGAAAAAGTTGAATCATACACTTTTGGGACTTTTAATTTGAATATTATCTTAATTAATACATTATAAAATGTTTGATTTCCAGCATTAGGTAGTCCGAGATGTCCTGAAGTCAAATATATCAGTCATTGTCAGGAATTATTTATTAAATTTTTTCCAGCAACCCAAAAAATGAAAGAATAAAGACATTTCCCTCACAAATTATTGGTATTTTCTTTTTAATTTATAAGGGACATGTAATGTTTTATACTTCTGGTGAATATAATCCAATCAATCTTATTCCCATATGTGTATTTTGTATATACAGTTCCCTTTGTTAACACCTTATTTTGAAAAACGGACATAGTCACACGTGTATACTTCGGCTAACTTCACTAGCGGAGTCCGTTATTACCTCTCCCGTCAGCTCCGTTCTCTTTATACATCCATGGTCAGCTCCATCGTGGCCGTTTGAATGTATTTAACATAAATGTCTGTGTATGTATATATATATATATATATATATATATATATACTGTATATGCACCAATCTGAGAGATGCTACAGTACAGGGAACAGACACAACAGGTCAAACAGAATAATCACAGTGACAGGTTGTCAGTAACAGTAAACAAGGTTTATGTAAACTTGGACATTTTAACAGCTTGTGGTTTTTCTGCTGATTGTTGCACAGCGGCCATCAAACTGTGAGCCACTGTGGGAAGGAGAGGTGGCCGTCTCTCCCTCTCCTCCTCCTCCTCCTTCTGCTGCAAGCACTACAGTATATGTTTCATACATTGGTGATGAGAACGCATACAACCATCTGGTGTTTTACTGAATAAAAGTATTTGATTACTGGGAGACAAACCAGACATTAGAAATGACAGCAGTTACGGCTGTATGTGGTAAAGCTGCATCGTTGTGGAATTGTCTGCTTGCATACAGTTTTCCTCAACATGTTACCTCCTCTTCTGGTCGTTCACTGAACATTTAATATGTGCAGTACCATCTCAGTGCAGCGTGACATCACAGTGCAGCAGTGGGTTTACCTGTGCAGAGCTGTGTGTAAGCTGAGGGGCCCCCTACTGGTGTCATACTGTGACACATTAAACGGCGCGCTACAAGTGCAGCAAAGGTGAGGCAAGGTGGGACACTTGCTACCACCGTACCTCTTTTTCTTGTGCTCATGTAATGCTAAATTTCCATCCAGGGGATCAATAGGGTTAATTTAATATTAATAATAAGGCGGTCAAAGTTAATGTGATAATAACGCATTAACGCAAATTCGTTTTAACGGCACCTGTGGTCGTTAAGTTAACGACAGTCAGCGTCCTGTTGCTCGCGCTCGCACGCTCACTCAACGTGATTGACAGCTAAAAATATCACTCTATATTTCACATGCTTGGCAGTAATGTTAGCTTACCCGTTCAGTAGGAATTTTGCCAGCTCGGGGTCCGTTTTGATTCCCAAATCCAAGCGAAGGTCCCTCGACGTTGGTCACATTCCTGTTTTGCAAGACGGGCTTCACTAGATTAACTTTTATATATAATTATAATTATTATATATAATTTGTTGTGCTTCCGTGGAGTTTGTGTTGGAGTCTGAGTCTTGGTGGCGGCTGGTCGTTTGTTCCCGTTAGCAGACTTTGAACCTAACGTTAGCTATGGTGTCACACTGTTAGCCCTGTAGCGGAGCTGAAAATAAAGGCACTCGCGACTGAGCATGACGTCACATCCGTTGGGTTTTCCCGAAAAAAAAACGTCCTGCATTCTTCACATTAAAAGCAGTCTACAGGCTGATAGAGGAAACCCTGAAAGTCGTGAAAGGTCTAATTTTTTAGCTTTGTTTACAACATGTTCACACATTGGCAATAAAAAACGATTAAAATGTTTATGCGTGTAAAAACGTACATACAGTCCCTTTAACGCATTAACGCAATTTGGTTGGTTCAGTTTTAAAGCTAGTGAAGATACCATATGAAACTAGAAAACCTAAGGAATCCATTGTTACCAACCATGTCATACTAGCTTGTCAGGAAGGAGGCTAATTAATGCTCCAAACTTACGCAAAATTTTGGCGAGGAAAAACTGTCGTGACTCCCAGTCATGGACTTGTTTGTGTTCTTAGTTCCTGACTCTTTGCTTTTCATTAAACCATGTCCTTTTTTTATCGTCATCTCTCAGACATAATGATTGCTTTTATGATTTATCTGATCAGATAATCTTGTCATTGCCTCTGACCCTTTAATAATGTCAAGAATTAAAGAGCCAGCCATCAACAGCTCAGTAATCTGCTCGCAAACTGCCTGACCTCACTTCACCTCTATTTCAGT
>CAKALU010026735.1:516-28473 GCA_916700995.1 Hozukius guyotensis
TCTTTCCAACAATCACCAAGTGTGCTTTGGTCGAAATGGACTGTAATTTCACAGGGTTTAATGTGAAAAAACGCCGAATCTACTGGTGTCCCCCCCTACCTCCAACCCCCGCTCTCTCTCTGCTGGCAGAAGGAAAGAGGCAAGGTGACGCATAATGAACGCGTCATCAGTTACACTGCGCATGTCTTAAAGCCTGTGGTGTTAATACGCACAAATTTCCGGGATACAAACTTAACCTCAATAAAAGTGAGCTGCTACCAGTTAATCCTCTGGGTGAGGAACTCCAACACTCATTCTTCCTGTTCAGATGGGCAGATGATGGGTTTAAATAGCATGGCATTTTTATCACTATACTGCTGGGCATGTAATATCCAGAAAATTCTATATTGGTTGCATAATCCAGATGATGAATCTCCTATTTGGGCTTGGATGGAACGGTTAGCTGCATGCTTCTCATTGTGTTCTGTTATATGCTCTCACTTGTCACTGCATGTTACCTTTAGTACAAGTTCTGTAGTTATGCAGTCAGTAAAAATCTGGGCCCAGTTCAGAAAACACTTTGGTCTGCAGAGGCCCTCTACTCGTGCTTCAGTTTCTAATAATCATTTGTTTGGACCTTCATTCCTTCATTGACAGACTTTACTTTCTGTATTTGGTTTTGGTTTGGCATAAAGAACATTAATGATCTTTATAGTAATAATATATTTATGTCTTTCACCAAGCTTTCTACTTAGTTTGGCCTACCTACTTCCTACATGTTTTTGTTTTTTTCAAGTCAGGCATTTTGTAGAAAAATGCGCCCTCCTGAGTCACCAAATAGACACCTTTTTAACTACAGATTCTAAGAAAAAACACCTCATCTCTACTATTTATGGACTAATTGACTCTTTCAATTCAGGCCTTCTTGCTCAAACAAAAAAACTCATGGGAGGTGGACCTATAGGTAATTGAACTGCTAGGAGAAAAGTGGAATCACATTCTTAATCTGGTCCACTCATCCAGGGCCTGAAATTAGCACCCGCCACCGCCAAATACTGGTAAATTGTTGGCAGTGGCGGGTGAAATCATCAGGACACCCGCCACTTTGGCAGACAGGGAAAACGCTAGTGATGGGAATAGAGGATCGGTTCTTAGTTGTCCGATAACTTGGCGTCTCATTCCTTGGTTAAATAATGGAGCTACTAACGTTAACGGAGGTGCCATTGAGTTATTATTATGAGACGTCCAAGCTCTGCTCAGTAAAAATGATGATTGAGCGAAGGTAAATTACAACGTTATCATGATGTGTTCAAATGTAATCTCGTAAAATTTAGCTTTTGGTGAGAAACTTGAATAAATCCAATTGTTTGAAGGAGATGTTTTCACATCAATATAAAATAGATAATAGAGAGGGAATTATGACCTGTTTAACTTCATAACACTATCTCTAAGAAGCTTTCCAAAATTATTTTTTAATCAAAGCAAATATTTGAATAATCATAATCATTTGAATTGTGTGTTTTTATGCAACTAACCACTATAGATGACAATAGCAAAGTACAGTACAGCACTGTGTACAGTACCCTCCCTCCCCCCAGAAATAGGGCTACCCCAGAAGCTACGGTGTAATTCGAACACTAATTTACCATGTATATAATGTTTTTATGTAAAATAAATCAAACAATGAATGACATCAGATCTAAAATGTCATTCCTTCATTTAGTGCAGAGATTTCAAAACTGGCAGATAAAATTTCTGAGTGGCAGAAAAATAAAATACTTGTCTGCCACAGTGGCAGGAAGTGAAAAACTAAATTTCAGACCCATCCTCAATTTGTGCACAGCTTGCTACATTTAAAGATTCTGCATAGAATCCACTATACCAATGCTAGATTAGCGAAGATGTCCCCCAGCTAGTGACGCCCGTAATAGGTGTAAACACTCACCCGCTAACCTCATGCATATGTTATGGTCCTGCCCCAGGCTACTAGACTAGTTGTTTTGTTTCTCTAATTCGTTGCGGTTGGGTGGGTCGTGGGTCGGAAAACTCACAGGCCCTGAGCACATGTACATTTTGTTTTGTATGCTTATAAACCTGTGTAAAAACGCAATAAAGAGATTTAGGGGGGGGGGGGAGCATAATTAATGTGTAACTTGTCTCAACAAAACTAACCCGGTCTGTACGCGCCCACACTGGTAACAGAAGTGTAAATACCTCATCCGTGTGCTGAGTCTAGTATAAAATTGTAGCTCTACATCAACCAGCTACATTAAATGCTGTTTACTCCGAGACTCTGGAGAAGTACATCATAACAAATTGTTATTTATTATTATGATGATAATTTCTGTGGAAAATATATGAAATTACATTTTGTGCACACACTGCAATACTTTTACTTTAGATACTTTAAGCACATTTGGCTGATAATACTTCTGTACTACTGGACTTTTACTAGGATCTGAATACTTCTTCCACCAAAAGTAAATACTGCAATTTAAAAATACTCTGTTACACGTAAAAAAGTCTTCTAATTTGAAATGTTACTCAAGGAAAAGTACAGAAAAATTAGAAATGTACTTAAATCATAAAAGTAATCATTGGCTTCTGCGTTTTATGATCAGCATGTAAGCAGCATTTTAATCTTCAAGCTGGTCGAAGTGAAGCAAATGGAACTACTTTCTATATTATTATTTACAGTATATACAAATACTTATATATGTAGTAATTATGATGTCATGTTTACTCATATTTTATAACCCGATCATACTGATCATATGTTTTGTACATTACATTACACTCATAGCAGATGCCACAATGTAAACACTTTGCTTCCAGCAAACACTTTCAGCAGTTTGGGGTTCAGTGTCAGCTCAAGGGAGTACAAGTATAAAGTAGCAGAGAATGGAAATATATGCAAGTACCTCCAAATTGTACTTACTGTAGGCCCTATGTAAGGCCCACCACTTCTGGATATGTATAGACCTGAAGAGGTTAAATTATCAGTATTTCACAAGAACAAAAGCAAAGAATGGAGAGAAAGTCTGATAAACATTTCTGTGTGTCATAAATAGTGTTTCTGATAAAATAATGTCTTATTTTCTGTCCCGTTAATCAACCACCTTTAGCGAACACACCCCCAGTTTGACGACTATTTTACTGACTTGTTGCTGCCGAATATGTCTCACTCTAATTTGTAATAAACAAAATGATAATCATATATCTGATTTATATAAATTACTATTAATGGAAAATTACTGTTTTATCTGTTGATTTATTTGGTAACATCAGAGTCCATAATCTGTGTTCCTATTGGGCGGCTCACAGTCTGCACAGCTTCTCTGGAAAAACATTAAAAACATGAAGTTTTCACAGAAACATTAACAGCTTTTGTGTTCTTCCCAAACTTTGATTCCTGATATAAAAATTTGGTTTATTCTCTCTTTTACATCCAGGGGGCGACTTGAGGTTTGTAACACACACACTGATACCTTGTGTGTATTTACATTCCATTTTTAAATGTCAGATTTAAAGAACAATACATGCAAACAAACATTTTATAACTTCAAAATTCAGCTGAAACACAAAGTTTTCAATGTTACTGAGGCCTTTAACGAAAAACAGAAACACTCGGAATTAATTTGTCCATACACAACAATTGAGTGTGTCATAGTAACATGCAGTATTTAAAAATACAAAACTACATGTTTGTAATATATATATATACAAACATGTAGTAATATATATAAATGACGTACATATCATGAATCAAACTTTTCTTCTTTTTTTTAAGTTAACATGCGGATGTTTCATGTAAATAGAAAATACAAATATTTGGTGTACAAATAATTAGTTTACTTAAAAGTCCTATATTGTAAAAATTTATTGTATTGTATTGTATTGTATTGTATTGTAAGTTTTTCATGTCTTTTATAGACACAGACTTTTATAAAGCAGGTTTAAGTGCTTTATAAATACTGTGAAAGTATCGAAGCACTCAATGTACAGAGAAATACACCCCGCCCGTATTCAGAAATTGTACGTTTGAAACAAGCCGTTAGGATTTCTGTCCATTTGTGATGTCACAAATATACAATATTTAGACCATTACACGGTTTTAAATGTAAACATTCTAAATGTGTTCCAGTTTATTCCTGGTTGCAGTGTATGTTAATGACACGAAGTAAACATGGACCCAAGCTGTTGCCAGGCAACGCAATTCCATTGCAATTCCGTTGCAATGCACATAAACGGAGCGTTTAAGACAGAGGGTGAATACAGGTATATTCAAGCAGACAGTATGAGAAAAATAAAGTTTTTTTTTAACATTACAGCATGTAAACATGTTCTAGTAGAAACACAAAATACAAGTAGGAACCTGAAAATGAGCACGATATGGGACCTTTAATCTATTGTGACATAAAACACAGCTTTATCCAACAGATGATGAAGTCACAGTGCCCGCCCTCTAAATTTGACTGACAGGTGGTCTCCAGGAAGTGCAGCGCAGAACCACAACTTCCCTTGTAAATAAACTGATTCTGCAACTTTAATCTTAATATAAACCGAGTTTTCAACTCGAAATTGAAAAGGATCTACCACCAGTTATCTGTCCTCTCGTTCTCTGTGCCACTTCGGATAAAAAAAATTAACACATAAAAACATTGTTGGCTCAAAGATTTGCCTACCAAGAATAATATTTACTACCCCAAATAATTATGATTATGATATCTATTATTCAGTGAAATTGCCTCCCCTTCTTTCTTTCAGAGCTATTTGAGGATCAGTCACCAACTGTTAACTTTTGGTGATTACACACCAGATCTTGTTTATTATTATTTATCATAATTTCCAACAGAATTCAGTAAATCTGAAGTGTTCTTCTTGAACCAGCCAGTATCCTGATATGATTTCTTTTAACCAAAGAGAATTTTCGACCAGTTTTTGGCAGTTTATTTGTTTCCTGTGATGCTCTGCAGTACTCCATCACTGTATCTGTAATATTAAATATTTCTACGCTTATATCTGATTATTGCAGGAATTGAGGAAAAACAAAAATATTTAACTTCATAAAAAAAATCCAAATAGCCTAAAAAGTAATTGAATTTTTTCTGTGTCATGACTAAAAAGGCTTTTTGGAAAGTGAAAATTTTTACTGAAAAGGCCTGAATAAATAAAATAAATTCTTGTGTATGTTGTGTATTCTGTGTACATATTGTATATGAAATCTATACATTTTTAGTGTTTAGTGTCAGTTAATGGACATAAATACACACCGACAACGTTAAAGCTGCGCATGCATCGATAAAATTACTAAAATAAAATAAATAAAATCGAACCAGTTTATCAGAGGTGTAACCATATATGTATAAAATATATATAATATATAAAATATTTCCAGTGATTATGAAGCTTCATCATATTATGCAATATATGTTTGCACCCTCTAAATGGATGTAGATGCAGCAAAAGTAAATAAAAAATATGAATTAAAGAATAATTCAGTCTATGAGTGATTAAATATTTGTTGATCGTAGTTTTAACTTCACAACAAAAATTACACCTGAATGTTTTTAAATTGAGGCGAAATATGTACGTTTTGGACAAGAAAACAAATTTTTGATGTAGTCACTCAGTCTACTCAAAAAAACATGGTTATATAACTGTTCTTTATTGTTTTCTTAAAATATATTATTGTAATAATTCTGTACTTATTTTTCCACATTTTCTTTTACAGTTCTCGGTTTGAACAAAAGAGCAAAATATGAAGCTGTTACGGAAAGGCAATAATATAGAGATTTTTTTTAAATATTTTATTTAAATTTAATGTGTTGAATAAGACAATTCCCTTTCAAAATTAGACTTAAAATGTCAGATGTAAAATGTTGAAGTAAACAAATAAAAATATGTTTTCATAGAGCATAATTTTTAAAGTGCAAAAATTGAACAAAAATTTGATCTGACACAGTCATATTTTACTTTATTTCAATACTTTCCGTCTACCAACATCTTCACAGTAATAAAATAAAAAAATAAAATGTTACAATAAAAATCACTCTAAATTAAAGTTGTGTATCCATTTTTAATATGTTATCTTAAATTAAGAATGATGGTTGCTGAGAGACAAAACACTAATTCATTAAAGTGCAGCAGTGATCTGTCTGAATGTGTAAACAGTCACGGTGTAATTATGTGTGTGGGAAATTGAATTAAATTCATATCAGTACATTATAATAATAATATAATAATAATGCATACTGTTACTGCTGGTTTTCCTCAGTTGTAATTGCTATTTTGACAGTAATTCAGCCATTTAAACCTCCACAGTGTGATTTTAAAACCACAATATTTGAATAATAATGAGTTCTAACAGTAAACACAGTGGACATATTCAGCTGCTAAGACTTTATTTTTCATTCAAATTAGACAAAATTTGCCTCGTAGGTTTCAGGATGTTTCAAGAACAAAATGAAGAATAATCACTGCACAACAATTAAGATAAAGACATTTGATTGTAGTTACTTACAGTTACTGGTGACACAATTTCATCCCACTGGAACATTTTCACCCTTGTTTTATGATTCCTGAGAAACAGACACAATTATGACAGTTATTTTTACGCTTTTTTGAGATTTTGGTGTTTTGATGCATCACTAAAACCACGGTGATGTTATTGCTTCTGAGAGCAACACACGGAGTAAATCCTTCACTATGAGACACCCAAACAAAGACAAGCACACGTCAGGAAAAACACAGTCTCCGACAGGGCCACGAAGATAAACTGAACTGGTACTTCTTTTACCAACAAACACAAACAGGCGTCAGGCAGCTACACTGTCACCTACTGTACCTCCCGCAGCGTTACCATAGCAATAATGCTCCGTCAACCACAGCGGCCATTTTGTGTCCTCGAACTCTTTTTGTTCACAGTTTATCTGCTCGTAAAAAAAAAAAAAGTTCAAACTTTCTCAAAATGGAAGCAGCTTCTCGTGTTCACCACGACCTTCACTTTCGTCTGCAGGCAAAAAAAGCCGACACCTGCCTAAAAACACACCCTGGGAGTTTGTCTCTGTGTGTGTGTGTGTGTGTGTGTGTGTGTGGTTTAATCCCCCGCCCCCTTCTCTCTCACCCCAACGGGCTCCTTCTCTTTTTGTTCTTTTAATTTTTTTAACCCAACTGTTTCCAACAGCTTCCACACACCCGATGACCTCTCTGTTGATGCTACAGCAGCGGACATCTTGTTTCATTAGACTGTAGTGTAACTGTGAGTGTGTGTGTGTGTGTGTGTGTGTGGGTAGGTGTGTGTGTGTGTGTGTGTGTGTGTGTGTGTGTGTTGGGGGGGTGTTGTGTGCAGAAGCGTCCTCTATTGTTTGAGTCAGTTCTGATTTGATTAACAGTCCGTTGGTGGGCAGCGCTTCACTGGTCATTAACGGCTGGTAGGACTGGAAACTCTGGCACCGAGCCATAACTCTGTGTGTGTGTGTGTGTGTGTGTGTAAGACGTGATGTGTGTGTGTGTTTCTTATTCTTTTTTGATTGAGAGTCGATAGCTGAGTGTAAGAATGCGTGTAAGTGTGAACTTACATGGTGGTGTGTACATGACCTTGAGTGTGCGTGTGTCTGTGTGTGTGTGTATGTAGATGTGTGCGTGTGTCTGTGTGTTAGAAACCCTCCACGGGTTGCAATGTTGGTCTGAAAGTCCAACATTTTTGCACGAGTTGTCATGAAATGTGTTTCAGACGTCCATGTTCTTCAGAGGATGAATCCTACTGACTGTTATGATCACATGACTGTAAAAAATAAACATTTAGCCGTTTCAACATAAAAGATACGCTGCCTTTAACCTCGTGAGATAACTGAACTAGTGTTGAATAGTTTGTTCAGAGTTGTAAAACTCACTGAGTCAACTTAACATAACTTCTAATAATAAATAATAAGCAAATTAATCTGCATGACTTTGCATTATATGAAGTTTTATAAACTTGGAGACATACAGCAGACACTACTCGCAGGGCTGGTTGGTTGGTGGTGAACTACTCTAGCTGGTGAGTTAGCCGCTAACGTGCTAGCCAGCTACTGTGCTGTTTACTCCCTTGGAATCTTCTTCTCAGGTTTGTTCATCATGAAGTACAAAACAACAACAACAACCAACCATTTATTCATTTACACTAAAATTAGATGATTGCATTTCCTGCAGAAAATGCACGTGAATGTTGACAGCTGAAATTAATTGCAAAGCAATGTTAAAAATACAGAAATCTTAAAGCGCAAATGCAGAATAGACTTCTAGAAAGTAACATTTGGGTGGAATAAAACCTTTAAAACTACAAATCATTAGACAGAAAGTATTTAGGCGGATGAATCTTTAAAACTGTAAGTCATTAGACTGAGTAGTATAGAATGAACTTTTATTTTGAAAGTAGGTAGGAAGGACTTTACAAGTTAAAGTCTATGGGTAGACAATGAAGGGAAGCTAGGAGGAGTTAGGACCCTCTGATGAACACAGATTTTCGTGTGTAGTGTCAAAAATGTGAGTATGGAAGCAGGTCAGAAAAGTGGTACCTTTTGCTCTCATCCAGAATTATTTGGTCAAAGTTAACACACGGGTCCCTATGGGGGGAGTTTCTGTCACTTTCAGGCGGTTGTAGCCAAAAGTTTAAGTCAAACATTTCCAAAGATTTCCAACATTTAGACCAGAAATTATGTATGAAGAGTGAAAATTGTGGTAATGGGAGCAAGTTTAAAATATTTTTTTAGAAGATTTGAAAGGTCTTCTCCACTCAAACTGTGATGTCACCACTCTAAGCAGTGCAACACACACCCATTATAAACTCAAAAAGGGTCAGAAAGCATAAAGCGAAGCATAAAACACAAACTGCGATAATTCAAAAACTGTAAAAGATATCAAAAAGCTGACCGACAGATTAATAGTTCGAAGTCTTGTAACCCTTTTAAAGTGGAGTCTGTAGCTCAAAGTATGTGGAAGGAGTTGAAGTTCAAAGTGCAGAAGGATTAAGAGGATTTGAAGATTCTTTCCATAGTCTTCCATTGTAAAAAAAAAAATTGGGAAAAGTTTAATATTTTCAAAAGTATAAAAAAGTTGAATCCAAGCAGGGATGTCTTTAAAGAGCTGAATATTTTGATAGTTGAATGGTTTCTGTAGCTTAAAGGATGTAGAAGTAGTTAGAGTCCAAAATATGATACGGAAGAAATAGAAGATGAAGTTGATGAATAAAGTTTGGGATGCCAGTACTGAATGATGCTGTACAGCATTCACACATTTTATGAACTGCGATAACTTCCTCTATTTTGGAAATCCCCTTTGTTAAAGGTCAGGACTATCAAGACAACTTTGCAATGCAATTTTGCAAATCAAAGTTAAAAAAAATCCCCCCAAAAAAATTCCCAAATCCACCTGGCGTAGAGCTGTGATACAGGAGCTGGACAAGATGAACCTGTCATGGGGAGAGGCCCAACATGCTGCCAAGGACCGAATGCAATGGAGAGAGCTCATTGAGGCCTTATGTACCATGAAAACGAATGAGTTATTGACAGCAATCCTCGTGGAATGAACTGATTTTGCTGTGAAATTTGGCAGTTTTAAATTGTTTGCCCTGACGTAGTCAGTTAATAACAGATGCAGCTTTCTGAAGTCTTGTTGTCACAGTGAGGTTGCATGTTTGGTACCATCGATCCGGTATAGAGACCAAAACCAGAACCTGAGCTCACCGACTGTATCTGGCAACCTGCGCTATTGTCGAAGACACTGCACAGAAGTACTGGGCGGCTGGACACACTGTTGTTTGTTAAGAAATAGTTCCCAACATGTAACTCCCCCTGAAATTTTTATAAAACGGTCGCTGATCTGAGGTCTGCTGTCCAGCTGCCGTCTATGAGAGCCGGCTGTCAATCACTCGCGAACTCCGACCAAACGGTCAAACTAGGCAGCGCTGATCAAATATGAATCTGTTACTGTGATGCCTATTTCTCTCCTCAAATGTTTTCAGAAACATCTTGTAGTGCACGGTTTAGCTGTAAAATGATAAAGTGTTTTGGAATACCAAGCACTGCTCACATGACCGGAGCACAGCCAATAGGAACGCTCTGTCTCTGAAATGGCTAGATTTTTTTAAAGCCTGAAAACAGAGCCATGAGGAGGTGCAGAAGTTTAGTTTTCTCTCAGAACACTTGAATTACAATATGCTGAAAGGTTATTATGGAATTGTTGCCCAGTGATGCCAAAAAATTGTTGCCTACTGAAGTTTCTAATGGAGCCAGGCTATCTGTTCCCCCCTGTTTCCAGTCTAAGCTAAGCTAACCACGACCTGACTGTAGCTCTGAGACTAATATCCATCTGAACAGATCACTTCCAAAAAGAAAGACACTGTACTTCCCCAAATGTTGAGATATTTGTAGTTGTAGTAGTAGTAGTAGTGGTAGTAGTAGTAGTAGTAGTAGTAGTGGGAACAGTAGTGTTTACAGTAGTATTAGCAGTAGTACTTGTAGATATTTTTAGCTGAGTGTTGTTCAGTGTTGGTCTGTCTGTTTTTGCCACAGAGGACTCATCTGTTATTTCTTGGCCTACAATTCTTCTTCTGTTTAGATAGGACATGCTGTGTGTCATCACGCCCGCTGCTGCTGTGTGTGTGTGTGTGTGTTAGTATTTGAGACTGTGTGTAAAATTTGTGAGTGACTTTGTGCACGTTTGTGTGCATGACTGCATGTCTTGGAGTGATAGAGTATGTGTGTGTGTGTGTGTGTGTGTGTGTGTGTGTGACTAAGCGAGAGTATGAATGACTGTGTGTTTGTGTGATGCATGTGCAAATGTGTGCACATAAATGAGCAACTGTGTGTGTGTTTGTGTGTGTGTGTGTGTGTGTGTGTCTCCTTCCCTTGGGCCTGAAGTAAAGAACATATGCGTGTGTGTGTGTGTGTGTGTGTGTGTGTGTGTGTGCGTGTGTGTGTTACACTCGTCCTTGTTCCCAGACGTCCGTTATGACTGTCAGGTTGAAACCTCGTGTCTGCAGCTATTTCACGTTTCTACTCGAGTTTTCGGACTGACAGCGGAACCTGAACGCACCACGTTGCTCTGTCAAAATCTGACAGCAAGGTGCGCAGTAAACGCACCTGTGTAGTACTATCAGCAGTATTATCTGCAATTCTAGTAGTAGTCGTAGTAGTGCACGTAGAAACAGTAGTTGTAGTAAATTTAGAAGTGGCACGAGTAACGGTACATTGACAGGAAGTAGGAAGCAGTAATAGTAATATGTGTTGCAACAGTAGTGGTTGTATTTGTAGCAGTAATAGTTGTTGTAGTATCAGTGTTAGTACTACACGTAGTACTATTCATTGTAGTAAAAGTACTGTAGTAGATGTAGCAATACAGCTGTATTTATCCACATCTTTGTGCTAACATCAGTCTTCATGATAAAGACAACATATTAGGAGAAAATAAAGGATAAGGCTGGAGATGTTTTATATTATGAGTAAATCCATCATCCCTGTCTGTGGCTCTCAGCTCCCATTGGTCCCTGCTTTTAAAAAAAACAACACATAAATATATCGTTTATTTTCCTAAAACGGCTGGTCACCCTAGTTTTTATCAAAAAACAGGAGTGCATTTGTTGGGGACTATTTTCAGCGGCGGATTAATCCATATTTGGTGCTGTAGTGAGTATTTGTGGCAGCAGGACGGTGTGTGTGGGATTGAGTCAAAATAAACTACAGTGTGTGTGTGTGCTCATGGTAATGAAGGAACACCCAGTGCAACAGTGTGATGTTTATAATAGGGCTGTCAATCAATTTAAATATTTGATTGTGATTAATCGCATGATAGTCCATAGTTAATTGTGAATGATCGCAAATTATTAACACGTTTTTTATCTGTTCAAAATGTACCTTAAAGGGAGATTTGTCAAGTATTTAATACTTTAATCAACATGGGAGTGGACAAATTTGCTTGCTTCAATTAAGAAACAATTACAAATATTGTCCAGAAACCATCACAGGTAGCTTACTGCATTTAGCATAAAAAATATGCTCAAATCATAACATGGAAAAACTGCATGTGATTATAATAAAGTGGGCATGTCTGTAAAGGGGAGACTCGTGGGTACCCATAGAACCCATTTTCATTCTTGATGTCAGAGGTCAACGGACCCCTTTTGAAAATGGCCATGCCAGTTTTTCCTCTCCAAAATTTAGCGTAAGTTTGGAACGTTATTTATCTCTTATCTGATAAGCTAGTATGAAATGGTTGGTACCAATGGATTCCTTAGTTATAAATGTTTTAGTTTGTTTTTTAGTTTCATAAGATACCAGTATCTTCACTCTAACTTTAAAACTGAGCCCACTAAAACCTAATAATCGCAAGTTGTGTTAATGCGTTGAAGAAAGTAGTGGCGTTAAAATGAATTTGCATTAACGTGTTATTATTGCGTTAAAGCTGAAGTAGGCGAGATTGGAGCAAATATGATTAAAAAAAGTAATATTTATAAATCGGTCGCTATATCGTGACAGTAGTACATGAAACAGGTAACCTGAAAAAAATCATGTTCCTCTGTGTCCTCAGGTGCTAACTAACAGCATCTGCAAGATTTCACAGACCGGAGGAAAACAAGCAGTCAGAGTTGATCTGAGGTCTGCTGTCCATCTGCTGTCTATGAGAGCCAGCTGTCAATCACTCGCGAACTCCGATCCAACGATCAAACTAGGCAGCGCTGATCAAATATGAATCAATATTATGTTACGTTAATGCCTATTTCTCACCTCAAATGTTTTCAGAA
The DNA here is from genome assembly GCA_916700995.1 of Hozukius guyotensis. Taxonomy (NCBI): domain Eukaryota; kingdom Metazoa; phylum Chordata; class Actinopteri; order Perciformes; family Sebastidae; genus Hozukius; species Hozukius guyotensis. Next base: position 13,277 of record CAKALU010026735.1, read on the forward strand.
ACATCTTGTAGTGCACGGTTTAGCTGTAAAATGAGAAAGTTTGTGACCCGGCAGCCATGTTGAGATCTCTTGAAGGAACGCCAAGCACCGATCACATGACCGGAGCACAGCCAATAGGAACGCTCTTTCTCTGAAATGACCTATGATTGGTCAAAGTCTCCCGTCACGGGTTAGATTTTCTAAAGCCTGAAAACAGAGCCATGAGGAGGAGCAGAAGTCTAGTTATCTCTCAGAACACTTGAATTACAATATGCTGAAAGGTTATTATGGGATTTTTGCCCAATGATGCCAAAAAATATATACTGCCTACTGAAGCTTTAACTTTGACAGCCCTAATAAATATATATATTTTAAAAAATGCATAAAAAGATATAGAAATAAATGAACAAACAAATGGGAATATAAATGAAAATGCTTATAATTATTCTTTTATGTTTTATTCATCTTCATATTTCCAAATCTATTTATTAATTTATTATCACCATATTGCTATATATATATATATATGTATATATATATATACATATATATATATATATTTCTCAGTAGGCCTATATCACTGTGCATCCTGAGAATGTAACTAACATTTAAGTTGATGTAACTAATGTTACATTTTTTCCACATGTCCCCTCAGGGGCTACGTATAAATAACAAACTCAGTTAAGTTTTATTAAACATATAAATATGTCATCAACACAGTTAACTGCCTGTCAGCTTTTCCCCCGTTGAAACCTCAGAGCTCCTCTAAGAGTACAAACATCATTTGCAGTGATGTGATAAGAAATGTATCTCAGTTTGGGGTAAATAATAAGTCTCCATTTGTGCTGATTGAACCCTATATTTTCCAGTCTACACTGACTGAGATTCTCTGACAGCTGCAGGCTTTACCATAAATGTGCCGACATGTTTCCGCTGTTTTCACTGTAACTGGTTAAAGTGGTTTGTCTGAGTGTGTGATCATGTGAGCTGGTTTGTGAAACTGATCTCCTGCTGGCTCGTTATGATTATTAGGTAATTACTTCACTGTTTCCATACTGTCTTTGAGTGAGTGCACAAGTACTGCGTGTCTCTTCGTACTGTGTGTATCTGCGTTAATACTTCTTACAGAACAGCAGTGTGTCGTTTGTGTGAGTGTGATTTAGCATACATCTTCTTTATGTCTGTGTGAGTACTTCCTGCATATTAATAATGATAATAATACATGTTAATGTGTGTCCCGTCTCATTGATTGAGCCCTTCCTGTTCTCTGATTGTCATGGTTTCCAGATGCCTGATTATCAGTGATGACTCGTCAGTTACCGGGCAGACTGTAAAACAGAGCCTGATGTGTTCAATAACTAGACACATCTATCTGCTACATACAGGACTTGTTCACCAGTTAAACTTCACCTTCAACATCCGTCTGTAGAAACTTGTTGAGTTGCTGTTTTAGGTTTATAAAATTGTTTGTAGAAGAATTGTGTTGCGAACTTATTTATGCCTATTTATAATTATCAATCAAGATCCCCAGTTTCACTGTGAGCTTTCTGGTTTCACTACTTCAGTGAAACACTATTTTTGACCTGTAAATGTCTAATGTTAGCCAGCCTGGTTTGTCCACCTGCTGTCTTTCAGCTCCTCAGGACTTTTTCAGAACCCAATTTCTTCATACTAGGGCTGAAAAGTTAACGCAATAATAACAGGTTAACTCAAATTAATTTGAACGCCATTAATTTCTTAAATGCATTAAAGGGACTGTTTGTAAGAATCAGAAATTGGTTGTAACAGCGACACCTGTGGCCGTTAAGTCAACGAAAATCAGCGTCCTGTTGCTCGCTCTTGCCCGTGTGCACGCGCTACATGAATGTGAGCGAGCATCCGTCAAAACAGTGAGGCGACACACGTCAGCTAAAACCACAATATCACTCTATATTTCAGCTGCTTGGCAGTAATGTTAGCTGACCCGACAAAGGTCTCTCCATGAATCACTGCTGATCCTAGTGTTGGCTTTTCCTGCTTCAGCCTCCCGACCGCGGCCGGAGGGAACAGGGAAAACACCGGCACCCGGTCGGAGACGATAACGTTACTCGCTGTGGAGCCCCGTCACTTCACAAAACACGGGAAACCTCTGTTGGTCTGGAGGAGCTGCAGCATTTATTTCTGCACAAACGTCCACTGTACATTCACTAGATATTCTCAGAGCTAAACTAACTCTTCTGCAGTGTGTATTGTGCGCGCATGCACGTGAGGTGGAGCAAGCTGTGAGTGAAGGCAGGCAGAGGAGCAGAGGAGCAGAGACTCCGGTCCTGGAGACCAAAGCTACGGTCTCCCCCGCGTCCTCCGACCGCGGCCAACACTGTTTTGCAAGACGGGCTTCACTAGATAGAACTTTGAGGTTTTGGTGCTTCCGTGTAGTTTGTGTTGGAGTCTGAGTCTGAACAGCGTCGCCACACGCGAGCGCGCATGGTACACCAACCCGGATTGATTTATACGTGTAAGAAGTTACAAACAGTCCCTTTAACGCAATCGATGTTCCGGAGGTCCGGAGAGCTAAGATATTGGTATCATATGAAACTGGAAAACCTACTGAATCCATTGGTACCAACCATGTCATAGCTCATCACGAAGGAGACTAAATAACGCTCCAATCTTAAGCTAAATTTTGGCGAGGAAAAACTATCGTGGCCATTTTCAAAGGGGTCTCTTGACCGCTGACCTCCAGATATGTGAATGAAAATGGGTTCTATTGGTACCCACGAGTCTCCCCTTTACAGACATGCTCACTTTATGATAAACACATGCAGTTTGGGGCAAGTCATAGTCAGTCAACACACTGACACACTGACAGCTGTTGTTGCCTGTTGGGCTGCAGTTTACCATGTTATGATTTGAGCATATTTTTCTATGCTAAATGCAGTACCTGTGAGGGTTTTAAAGTGAGAGTATTAAATACTTGACAAATCTCCTTTACATTTTGAACAGATCAAAAATGTGCGTTTAATTTGCAATGAATCGCGATTAATCGTGGACAATCATGCGATTAATCATGATTAAATATTTGAATCGGTTGACAGCCCTAATACATCCAACATCCTCAACATCCGTCGTTCAGCCAGAGTAGTCAAATTTGCCTCAAGGGGCTTTACAATCTGTACAGCATATGACACCCTCTGTCCTTAGACCCTCGGTCAGATAAGGGAATAAAAAATCCAAACATTTAATATGGAAATAAATGGAAGACACCTCAGAGGAGGGATCCCTCTCCCTCGAAGGACAGATATGAAATAGATGCTGTCTGTACAGAATAACCAACATAATGAAATCACAGTATCAGGATCAGATTTATAGATAGATTGTAAACATATATGAGTTGTAGGTCACCTGTGTTTTGGTAGCGCTCAGAGCCCAACACAGTATCGTTGCAGTTACTGATGTAACCGTAAGAAAAATAGACCTGCAAGTGAAAAAATATGCTTCAGGCGTTATCTGTAGACCATAGACAGTGACGTCACAGCCTAACTCCCGGCCAATCCAGAAATGGGTAAAGAGGTGGATCGTCGGTGGATTGTCGGTGGATCTGACGCGGGCCCCGGTGACGCAGCAGAGCAGACAGCTAGCAGCTAGCGACCTGAGACGGCACCCACATGTCACTCAAAGCCGCCACACCCTCAACTAGAATGGCACTCGGAGAGCGCATACCTCCGCCAAGGTGCGTGACTTTAAAAACAGATCCCAGCTCACAGCTGGCGGTACCGTGAGGTGGTCGGCTTATTATTAACACGGTGTGTTTCCGCGTAACGTATTGGCGGATGCCTCTCTCATTCAGCAGCCTTGTTATGTCTGTATAACGTTACACTACGTTGTCTGTCATCCCGTCATCTACCGCTTTTTTCTTTCTCACGGACAGACGGACAGCAGCTCCCGCACACACATCCACACACGTATCTCTCTGCTCGAAAAAGGAGGCGGGGTCATGCGTCATCAGCGCGTCATCAGTTACACTGCACATGTGTTGTATCCTGTGGTCTTAATGCTCAAGCTGATCGGAATTCTTAAAAAAATTCCTGAATCAAGATCATGATCCTAATCGCCACCAAAATCTAATGGATTGTTCATTGTACCCCACCCCTCCAAAAAATGTCATTCAAATCCATCGCAAACTTTTGGAGTAATCCTGCTAACGGACAAACAAACAAACAAACCAACGCCGGTGAACCTTTTATGATTAACTTTAAGCCTCAATATAATTTAAAAGAGGGAGTTGTATAGAAATTCCACCAGTTGTCATGAATGGGGAAATTAGCTATAGAGACCAAAAACATTTTTGGTACCAGTCTGTAAACACGTTTGTTTCTGCTGTAAAGTTGGGCATTTTAACATGGAGGTCTATGGGGATGGACTCACTTGAACGCACTGCAGTTTTGGCACTTCCGCGTTAGCTTCATTTCTCAGCACAGGAGGTTGCTGCTTGGTGTAGACGGTGTTTTATATATAAGGGGAAGCTGTGGCTCAGAAATAGAGCGGGTCATCCACCAATCGGAGGGCTGGCGGTTCGATTCCCGGCTCCTCCGGTCCGTATGTCGAAGTGTCTATGGGCAAGATACTGAACCCCAAATTTCTCCTGAAGGCTGTGCCATCGGTGTGTGAATGTGTATATTTAGATTCGATTCTGATGGGCAGGTTGGCACCTTGCATGGTGTGGTGTATGAATGTGTGTGTGAATGCTGACATTTAGTGTAAAGCACTTGAGTGGTCGGAAGACTAGAAAGGTGCCATATAAAATGCAAGTCCATTTACCATATTAATTAAAATATCAGCGTATTCGTTCCGTCGGACATAAGACGGACGACATGGCTGAAACTCCTCCTGTGTAGACAAACTGTTAGAAGTTATACTTTTCTTCGTTCCATGATGTCCACTCAAGGAAGTGTATGGTCATATTTACATTTTATGTGAGAAAACAGAACAACAGAAATAAAATATTTAATCACTTTTTATTGAATGAAATTGTGAACGAAGGTAAACAAAATACCAGAGAGAGGTAAGGGAGTAAACTGAACTGTAGTGAGGAAATAGAGAGAATATCAAGGCGCTAATGTGACTGAAGTCAACGGTTAGCTCGCCAGGTACAGCACTTCACCAACTAGTCCTGTCCTGTGAGAATTGTCATTAGCAAAGACGCACGGATTAATTAAACTACTTTCTGGTGTAACCAGGCCTATCTGCTATCCATCTCAGTAGCTAACATGACTTAACAGTGAGAGAAAAGAGTGGAAACTCACAGAAACTCAAATTATGTCAACAGAAATTCAATACAAATCGCTTAAGAATTCCCTGTTGAAATTATTTTTCTTTAAAATCTGCCATCATTTTGCTTTCATATACAGTAAATCACTCAAATGAATTTGAAGCCGGTGTTTAAACTCTTGTATCTCCAAAATTGCATTTTAAAATGAGAAAAAACTCCCTTAATGTGGAAGTAGGCAGTATATTTTTGGCACCATTGGGCAAAAGTTCCATAATAACCTTTCAGCATATTGTAATTCAAGTGTTCTGAGAGATAACTAGACTTCTGCACCTCCTCATGGCTCTGTTTTCAGGCTTTAAAACATCTAGCCCGTGACAGGAGACTTTGACCAATCACAGGTCATTTCATTGAGAGAGCGTTCCTATTGGCTGTGCTCCGGTCATGTGACCAGAACTTGACATTCCTTCAACAGATTTTACAATGGTGGCGGCGTCACAAACTTTCTCATTTTACAGCTAAACCGTGCACTACAAGATGATTCTGAAAACATTTGAGGCGAGAGATTCATATTTGATCAGCGCTGCCTAGTTTGACCGTTTAGTCGGAGTTCGCAAGTGATTGACAGCCGGCTCTCATAGACAGCAGATGGACAGCAGACCTCAGATCAGCTCTGACTGCTTGTTTTCCTCCTGTCTTTGAAATCTTGCAGATGCCGTTAGGAGCACCGGAGGACACAGAGGAACATGATTTTTTTCTGGTTACCTGTTTCATGTACTACTGCCACGATATAGCAACTGTTTTATAAAAATAACTTTTTTTAATCATATTTGCTCCAATCCCGCCTACTTCAGCTTTAATTTATCCCAGCAACCATGTATATATCAACATTCATCTGGTGAGTTTTTAAAAATACTTCATATTTCCAGGCTTAGACGGACAGCTCTAAAACCTGATCTGGAGTTAGAGGTTTTCATTGACATGTGATGACATGTATAAACACATGTAAACATGTTGGCCGTATAGATTGAGAGCAGCCTTTAATCTGCAGCGCGGCTCTTTCCTGTATTACAGCTGATTAGTTGCTGCTTTTGCTTCCTGCAGCACTTTGAAACCGGAGACGATCGTTCTGGAAACGTGACCGCAATTACACCCGAGAAACTGCACCGACATTCGACGGTCGGTTCGGGCCGCAGACGCATTAGGTTGCATTTCACTGGACGCATTATAAACCGAGAGCTTGCTGTGCGTTGTTTGAAAATGTTTGAATATGTTTATTGAAAACAGATTGTAAAATCCTGATCAGTAGACCGCAGTAAATCCCTCCGGGACAGATGGTGATATTAATGCTGTGTGCTGTACGCTACAGGAGCAGAGACTGTAAAATAATGCCTCCATCCTGCCAAGGACACCAAACACCACACCACCATTACCAATAAAAGTCTTATGATACAGAACTGTTCTGTTATCATCATCATGAAATGAATATTTAATGATATTAAAGGACATTTGTCTTCTCATCACAAAACATTTTGAAAGTGGTTTTGACAGACTCATCACCACAATAATAAAGTTTTTTATAACATAATAGTTCCGATCTGAGAAAGAGAAAAAGTAATAATATATGGAGTCATAGGAGTGCCATAATAAAGAATAAATCTCTTAAAGAATAAGAAAATAAAGTAACACTTGACAATGAGAGTACATTAATTAACATTAGTTGATGCATTAATAAGCCTTAATTCAAAATAACTAAAGTGTCTAGTAAGCATTTACTAATGGTGTTCATGTTAACTAAGGTATTCATTTATTATTTCATGTTTGAAAATATGTTATTAACAGTTAATACAGTAATATGCCAGGCGCAGCATCGTGGTTGGGCCTAATGGGCCTGGGCCCACCCACTCGTAATACAATAATAAGCATTAAGTAAGTGTTAACAAATGTCTCTTGTTAACATTTATTATACATGTTAATGAAGGTACAAACAAATATTTGTAAATAGTTGATAAATATGTTAATTAACATGTATGTCGTCAAGTTCACAGCTAAGCCATAAAGCTGTTTGTTTTTATATAGTTTTTTTAAGGGTTATGATTGTCCACTCATTTGTCCATCCTCCATCAGTGGACACACTCCATGGTCTTCATGTAGAGGTTTGCTTGTTCCTCTATATGTATATACTGTGTGTGTTTATATACAGTATATATACAGAAATAAATAAACAAATAAATGCGAAAATAAATGAAAATGCTTATAATTATTATTTTATGTTTTGTTATTTTTTTACTTTTATATTTCCACATTTTTTTTACTTACTTATTTATTCTTTTATTTATTCATCTTTATATTTCCACATTTTTTACTTACTTATTTATTCTTTTATTTATTCCTCTTTATATTTCCAAATTGTTTTTGCTTACTTATTTATTCTTTTATGTATTTATTTTATATTTCCAAATTTTGTTGCTCACTTATTTATTCTTTTATTTATTCATCTTTATATTTCCATATTTTTTAATTACTTATTCATTCTTTTATTTATTCCTCTTTATACTTCCACATTTATTTTCTTATTCGTTATCAGATTTATTCCTTATTATGGCACTTCTATGACTCCATAATAACAAAGCTGATGACGATAATTAAATGTCGTAACTCAACTTTTAAACTAACGTGGATGAATAGACCTTAACATGCCTGTAAACTCAATATCTTTGAGTTTTGTTCATCGGAAAAATCAATTAATTTGAAAACGATCAACAGAATAATTTATAATGACAATAATCCTTAGGTACAGCATTGATCAAAATACACACGTTTAAGACAACAAAAATGTGTTGAAAACAATGTTAAGGAATAATAATTGGCATTGAGATGATAAAATATGTATTCAACATAGTGATTCATCTGTAGGTAATCTGTAGGAAGTGCCCATGAGCCAGGCATCAGACCCCGACATGCTCAGTGTTCAGAGCTTCAGTAACTGTGACTGTTGATGTGCGAACAGCTGGAGTAGAGAATGACAGACACAGTGAATCCTGCAGAGACAGATGCTGACGTCTGCCTTTACCTTTCCTAAACAACGTCGAAGTCCACATCACCGCAGATCCTCCTCCATCATTTACCAAAATAAAAGCTCTAATCTATTTAACATAAATCTCTGTTTCATGCATCCATTCACTGACACGTATCCAGGTCCAGGTTTTAATTTAACATGTTATATCATTAGGCGTTATTGTTATATACTGTTGGGAAGTACTGAAAAATATGATATAATAATAAATAATTCTAGTCCATATCACCACTACTGGCTTTCCAACATACTTTAATACTTTACCGCTAATTTTATGTGGTATTTAAGGTCTCAGAAAGTCTTACATTGGACTTAGTGCACACTTGGTGCTATAGCAAATTTGGGAATTGGGGGAAACACGACAACTTTTAGGCTTAAAAAAGGGATTTACAAGTGTTCTAACAAATAGCATATCATTAAAATGTTACTATGTGCCCCCATCATAATTAACCTTTTGCTTGCGCTCTCTGTAAGAATGATCCTGTAGCAAATACGTTTTTACCAGGTTCATCTTTTGAAAGACTTTGCCATAAAATGTGATTAACCGCTGCCGTGCACATTATTAGATTTTAGGGAGTCATCACATGCTCTCTGGGAACCCAAAAAAAGGCAGAGCCGACCCTGCTGCCATGGGATCTGAACCTCGGCTGAACCCCTCAGCCCCGAAGGAATCTACCCCAACCAACAGAGAACAGACTTGGCCGTAAGCGCATGTACTGTGTGGCCTCTTTGTGTGTACAGAGCGTACTGTGTGTGATCCAGATGTGTGTCTCTGTGGGATTTGCACCCAGGAGGTCAGGCGTTATCGTACACTGAGACCCAGAAAAAGACTCAGTGAAAACAAACCCCTGTATTTCCAGCAACACAGGGAAGGTATTCAGCTATGGCAGCCTGTGTATATTTATTGTGTAAATGTTTTGGGGTTTTTCCAAAAAGATTTAGACACAAATTGAATCTTTTATTTCCATCATTAGAATAACCATCAGACTTTTCCCTGGACAGCAGCTGGTCGCTCTTGTCTGGATTACTGCTGAGCGAAGCATGGCGGTTCGTATGTCAACTACGTGTGTACGGTACATGTAGGTCCACAGGGTTAACAGCTTAAAGCCTCTCTGATGTGTTTTCAATCAGATGGAAACTAAAGAGGCAACCAGAGAACACAATGTTCTCTGCTGGTTTCAAAGACACAATGAAAGAGAGGAGAGGAAAGAGATTAACCTGGTTGATCTTAAAGTGAAAGTGGGACAATACAGCAGCAAAGAACAGACGGTAGAAAGAAGTACAACATGATAACAGAGAAAGACGGGTTCAGGTCTCACCTCTGTTATTAGAAAATAGAGATCTTTAATTAATTTTAAAACAACATAACACGTCAACATCTCCAGCCTGCAGCTGCTTCACAGTAAAAACCCTTCAGTTGTGTCAGTAATAATTATAAACCACTTAAATAACACTTTGAATTATACTCAATTTTACAATTTGATGACCACAATTTTTTGTACAAATTAAAAAAAATAAAATCACAATATAGCAGTATACTGTAGCATTTACAGGTTCTCCTGTGTTTAAATAAGCAACCTCACCCTTATTATTATCTCCGCCAGATTATGTGCTTGGTCGTGTGTGTGTGTGTGTGTGTGTGTGTGTGTGTGTGTGTGTGTGTGTGTGTGTGTGTGTGTGTGTGTGAGTGTGTCTGTCTGTCTGTCCACGGCTAATCTTGAGCCGAGGTTGAGGTGATTGACACTTTTTGAAAACAGATTTTGTTGACTGTTTTATACCGTCATTGACTGCTGACTCCTCACTCCTCTTAGTAGGGGCCGCAAGTCAAGTGATGCAACAACTGCTTCAGTTTGAATTCTTGTTTCCATAGCCAATTTAGGAATAGTTCCTCTCTTGATTTGCACACCTACAGTAGGTAAGACAATTGACCCTTCGCTAAGAGAGCACTTTTCTAGTTTATATATCTTTTTTGTTCATTAGATGACAAACGTGCCCCTTCATTTTAACATAGATTTCTGAGACCATTCTGTGGAGTGTTAGCTACGAAATGGACTGGAACTCTACTTGATTAACATTTTAATAATAGAAAAATAAACTCTGTCTCTGTCTTGTGGGCTTGCCCGTGTTGATATGAAGCTGGAAAATGAAGTCTGTGTAATGTTATTTGCGTGAAACTCCCAATGTGGTGTTGTTGTTAACATTGGCCTGTTACCTCCCTGAAAATATAAAAATGGCACTCGGAGAGCGCAGACCTCCGCCAACGCGTGACTTTAAAAACAGATCACAGCTCACAGCTGGCAGTACCGTGAGGTGGTCGGCTTATTAATAACACAGTGTGTTTCCGTGTAACGTATCGGGGAATGCCTCTCTCATTCAGCAGCCTTGTTATGTCTGTATAACGTTACACTACGTTGTCTGTCATCTCGTCAGCTACAGCTTTGTTTTTTCTCACCGCAGACGACCAGCAGCTTCCGCACACACATCCAGACACGTATCTCTCTGCTCTCAGAAGGAGGAAGGAGGAAGGAGGCGGGGTCACGCGTCATCAACGCGTCATCAACGCGTCATCAGTTACACTGTGCATGTGTTATACCCTGTGGTTTTAATGCTCAGGCGGATCGGAATTCTTAAAAATAATCCTGAATCCGGATCATGATCCGGATCGCCACCAATATCGAATGGATTGTTCATTGTGCCACACCCCACCCCTCCAAAACATTTCATTCAAATCCATCACGGATTTTTGGAGAAATCCTGCTAACAAACAAACAAACAAACCAACAAACAAACCAACGCCGGTGAAAACATAACCTCCTTCCTAGGCCTTCGGCCTTGGCGGAGGTAACAAATAAAATTTAAGCTTGTAGAATCTGTATGTTCATGCTCTCATCTTATCACAGCATTTTCAATTTCATATATTACATTACATACCAATTTACAGCCTCACAAACTCATCACACAGCTGTAAGCGGATTAGTGGCTGATGTAAAGAAGTTCCCTGTGCTGCATGTCAGGGATTTTTATAAATACTCCTAAAAGATTAAACAAATGACAGTATTATCCCGCAAAATTACTGCAGGTATATACTGTATATATAAATTATTTACAGAATTCTCAAAAAAGTATTTTAACCATATGGATGAAAAAAGTGTTTTGTCTTCTGCTCCATAAAAAAAAGATTTGAACTCGTTTCTCAAGTTGTATTTTCTATCTTTGCAGCCGGAAATGAGTATGTCTTTGTTCTTCTTGTACAACACAGAAAGAGTATTAATTTAGTTTAACCCTGTTGTCCTCAAATTTACTCGCACCTTTTATCCTATTTGACCCCAGCGATTTAGACCTCCAGAAAATGATTGTAATAACAATTGTTATCCACCTTTAGATATCAGGTTCTTTATGTCTCTTTGTTGACTACCTAAATAGCCCTTTAGATAAAACATAACGTCCTGTATTGCTTGCTGTATGGTGGCTGTTAATATTGCCCTTCCAGTGTCAGCATTCCATAGGGTTGATGTTTCTTTGCCTTTTGACTTAGACACTGTTGTCCAAAATGAACAACCAAATGTAGGCTTTCTTGCAAGTGGGTCATATCCATGTCTTTCCAACTGTCCCCACACAGATCAAGTGGGGAGAGGGATCATAATAACGTTCCATTTTTGGAAAGTACTGTAACGTGTCCACTGGAGAGAACAGAATCTGATGATGGTTGAGGTCCAACATGACCCCAACGATCTCAATCTCATCAGAGGAGGATGCCTCATAATCAGGGTCCTCCTCAACATCATCCTCCGTCTCAGACACATTCTCCTCTAATGCACTCTCACTGGAAAAGAGCTGTGACTGACCCTCATTGGCAGAAAAACATTATTTTGAGGTCATCTTCAATTGAGACATATCATAAAGAGAGAACCACCAAGAGAAATGGTTTAGAAGGCTCCAGTACAAACTTGTATATGTTTTCTCCTCTCCTATGTTGTGTGAACTATCCAAGTACTTGTAGGAACCATATTTCCCCTGCACATGTTGTGTGATCTATCAGGGGTTCCCGCACCACTACTCATGGCAGGTTAGGGCCCTAAAGATTATGAAATTGTATGCGATAGTGACCTCAATATCAGCCACAACAACTTAAACAAATGTGTGTAAAATGTTTATATTTCTTATATTTTATACAGCTAAAGGAGCCTGGGGTCACACTGACTCCAAGGAACACCGAGGCGTACAAAATGCGTACAGGACATTGAAAATATATTATGTTCATTTTATGTTTACCCAGTTGTCCCCATTAAATTAGGAGAAGTCATTGAACATGTAGCAAAAAACAAAACAAACATGTCAAGCATGTATTTAGAGACAATAAACATTGAATGAATGTCAAATTGACTCCAAGGATAACAGGAGGGTTGAAAATATAATATAACAAAAATTAACATCAAAAGTCAAATATAAGTGATAATGGTTTTGTTTTAACATTAAATCAAACAAATACAATACAGTAATATAATACAGTATTACTAAACAGAATCACAGCGAGGGAACTTTTTATTTTTTTATTATCATTTTTTTTAAAGGAGGAAGTTAAAACCACTCCTTCCAGGTTCAAGTTTGTATGTCAAGTGATGTGACCTCGAGATATGACAAGCAACCGTACGTACAAATCCACATTTTAGGGACTAAAATAAGTTTTAAAAAGGCATTATCCGGTCAAAAAACTTCAACTTAAATCAAGAGAAAACATCTGGAACATCGGGGACACTCGACACATCGGGCCTTTAATGGCTTCTCTCAGTCTGGTTCTGTTTGGAAAGCGTTGAGCGCTCCTCTGCGGTTTTTCCTGGAAGAGGAGCATCATGTGTGTGTTGTCAGCCGACGTTTGGAAACACTGCGGCAGAAATTCATCTCTTCTTAACAGACCATCAACGCACAGCCAGAGGTGAAGTCACTTTTATGGAAATGAGGAAGACGAGTGGAAGCAGGATGGAGGCCAAACCACCTACAGACCCGCTGACATCAGCTGTGTGTGTGTGTGTGTGTGTGTGTGTGTGTGTGTGTGTGTGTGTGTGTGTAGGTCTTATTTATTGTATATTCCCTCATTATCAAAGGCTCCATCCAGTTAACTGTAAGCAGTTTAAGACTCAACTTAAAAGCTTTCAACATCGTTATTCTTATTCATTCATTAAAAGTGATATTTCCAGATTGCATCGTGCTCCAAATGTTCGATGTTTTTTTACATGCAGAATCAATTTCTACTGTTCATTTTCACAGATCAACTGTGTTTTCCTGTGGGTGGCAACTTTTTCAAAAAAGGATAAAAATAGTTATATTGACATGTAATCATAAATTTATTCATGTAGAATGTATTGCAAGCAATGCAAAAGCAGGATACAAGGCAATATAACAGAAAGACAAACAAAAGCAAGACAAAACTAAGGTAAAATTTGAACACAGATAAAAAGTACAATAGATACAAAAAAAACATTGATTACATAAATACAAATAAAAAGAAAAAACAATAGAATCAATAAAAACAATAAAATGACAATAAAAAATCAAGTCTATAAAAATGGATTTGAAGAAGTGATTTAAATGAGATTACTGATTCTGTGAGCCTTATCTCCTCGGGCAGGTCGATCCAAAGCCGAGCGGCCCTGACGGCAAAAGCACAGCAAAGTAACAAAGTCACCTTTAGATTTAAGCCTCATCTTTGGAACAGCCAGAAGGGCCCCACCTGACGATCTATGGCTGCGAGCTGGCTCATATTTGGTCAAAATGTCTGCTATGTAGCTTAGGGCCAGACCCAGACGTGATGGAGGGAGCCAATGGAGAGAAGCCAAGACTGGGGTGATGCGATGTCGAAGCCTAGCTACTGCGTTCTGAACTAGTTGGAGGTGAGAGAGTGATTTTTGGTTGATGCCAGAAAGGAAAGGAAAGAAGGGAATAACAGTAGTCAAGTCTTGGGAAGATGAAAGCAGGAATGACTTTTTCAGTTTTCCAGGTGTGAGAGCATTGGTGTAATTTTGGAGCTGGTTCTTATTTGCAGGAAGCAGGACTAGACAACTCTTTTTGATTTGTGGATAGCAGCTAAAATCTGAATCAAATAGTAGGCTACTCCCTAATTTCTGGCAGTGGACTTTATGTTGGCAGATAACGGGTAGCTCATTTCCGGCACAGCAATACTTGCATCTACAGTAGCGGTGCTACAATAAGCAGTACAACAAGCTTTACAGTAAAAGTAGCGTGACTTGCAAGGCTCCCGGGAGGTAGCTTCTTTTCCATTTTCCGTTCGCTCAGACAACAGACAACAGCGTGCATTTTCAATGTATCACATCTTAATTTTCAGCTAAAGTTGTTTTTATGTTGCCATAATCAAAACCTGAACACAAACTTTAACTGTACATTATTTGGTTGTATTTGCAACTTATGACAACACGCACATGCAACAGTTGATGTCTCATTACCTCCGCCAAGGCTGAAGGCCTAGGAAGGAGGTTATGTTTTCACCGGCGTTGTTTTTTTGTTTTTTTTGTTGGTTTGTTTGTCTGTTTACAAGGATTACTCCAAAAGTCCGCAATGGATTTGAATTACATTTTTTGGAGGGGTGGGGTGTGGCACAATACACCACCCATTACATTTTGGTGGCGATCCAGATCATGATCAGGCTTCAGGGATCAGCCAGGACATTAAGACCTCTGGGTATAACACATGCGCAGTGTAACTGATGACGTGTTAATGACGCATGACCCTGCCTCTTTCCTTCAGAGAGATTGACACACAGAGAGAGTGGGGGGTGAGTTTTATTTTGTTTCTGTCCAGTTTGAATGAAGTGTTTTACGAAGCTCCGCTACGTACAGCTGATCTCAACATAAACAGAAATACACGTGGATGATGGCGCAAGCT
>CAKALU010026780.1:0-15866 GCA_916700995.1 Hozukius guyotensis
TATCAGGTCAGAGGCCAGATGCTACTGAGCAACCAGGACACCAATATGTATTATTCTTATTAAAAATGTATGTTGTGATCATCAAAAAGGAGGAGCCCTTTGACTGGGAGGATTCGTGGAAACTGTCCGAGGCAGAACTTGATGACGACGTAGATGTAGATGATGACGATGACGATGAAGATGAAGATGACGATGACGATGACGATGACGATGACGACGACGACGACGATGACGATGACGAAACATCAACTGCAAGCTCCTCCAGCACTGAAATCACAGAGATGACGAGGATAAATGACGTGTTCCTGCCCGGGTGGAGCAACTCCTGGCTGCTCTCTGCTGCTCCTCTGGAGGAAGCAGAAGAACGTCGCAAGAACTGGAACTCCTGCTGGGGATACAGCCAGCAGATCAGGTGGGTTGGTGCTGGTTGTCGCAATGTCCCTAATGTTAAAGCCCTCCTCCAGTGTATTTTGACATTTCTATATTTCACATTTATTTGAGTTATTTCCTGATTAAGTTGATTAGCTACATTGTTTGAAAAATAACTGAATTTTGTGCTCAATGTTTGAAAAAGAAGGTTGTTGCTAAAATGTGAATATGACGAATATGACTATAATTAAGGCTGCAAGTCATGCGTCATCCTCCAAGCTGTCTATCAGTTTGTCTTATAGTTAGTTAGCTAGTTAGGTGTAGTTAGCTAAAAGCACGTCTCCCAACCTTTTTTTATGAATTCTAGGAACGGTAAAAAAAGGTCGTTGAATATGTCTAAGTGAATATGATGATCTGAATGGGACTAAAAACTGATATAAGTATAAAGGATAATTGAAGTAAATGCATTTGACAACAAAGAGCAACCAATGAAATTGTCTCCTAAAGTGAAGTGGTAGCCAGTTAAGTATCATACATGATGTGTGCGATAAGGACACCTCAGAAAAAATCTACACATGAGATTTGTTGACAATAAAATATTGGGATTGTTTTTATTAAATCTATCTGTAGGCTACTGGAGGGCAAGGCAAAAGTGACAATCATCAGTCCATGTATACATACATATTACTGAACATCAAGTATTCTCACGTAAACCTATAAGCACCATTATCTGTGCAGTGATTACCTGCCCAAATTAAGTTCTTTCTTGCTCCTCCAGTTCTTAGGTTAGTAGTATATGCTCAACTGTTTTACCATTCATTAAACTGGTCTGATCAAAATAAAACTACAAACTACGACTATATCCACAGGTGGTGCATGGCTTCACTGCAGGCCCATCATCGACACAGTGCCATGCTGACTCGGAGACGTAAAGCCACAAACCTCCTCCTCACATCACAGCTGGACGATGAGATCACAGATAGCGCGGAGTGGACGGAGGCCTGGAAGACTCCTAAAAGATGGATCGAAACAGAGGATGATGAACTGGACGAGACGCAGGAGGAGGAGGAAGAGGAGGAGGAGGAGGATGAAGGAGTGGAAAATGAGGAGGATGTAGAAGAAGACGAGGAAGAGAGGGACTTAGACATTCACAAGAAGGAAAACCAACAAGTTAACAAGGAGGAGGATGAAGAAGATAAGGAGGAGGATGAAGGAGTAGATGAGGAGGAGGAGGAGGAGGAGGAAGAAGAGGATGAGAAAGAGGTCAACAATGAGGAGAAGGACAAAGAAGTACACGAGGAGGAGGATGTGGATAAGGAGGAGGAAAGCGAGGAAGAAGAAGAAGAAGAGGAGGACAAAGAAGAAGACAAGAAGGAGAGGGACATAGAAGTACATAAGGAGAAGAAAGACAAAGAAATTAACAAGAAGGAGAATGAAGGAGTAGATGAGGAGAATGAGGAAGAAGAGGATGATGATGAAGAAGTCAACGAGGAGGGGGACGAAGCAGGAAACAAGAAGAGCAAAGAGGATGAAGCATGTAAGGAGGGGGAGAAAAAAGATGTGGATACGGAGGATGAAGACGAAGAGGAGGAGGAGGAGGAGGAGGAGGAGGAGGAGGACAAAGAAGTAAAGGAGAAGAATAATGACAATAAAATGCATAAAGACAATGCAGACGAGGAAGAGGAGGACGAGGAAAAAGAACATAAGGAGGAGAGGGACAAACAAGTACACAAGGAGGAGGAGGACAAAAACATAAACCAAAATTGTGGGGACGATGAAGACGAAGAGGAGGAGGAGAAAGGCGAAGCAGTAGAAAAGGAGGACGAGGAAGAAGAAGCAGAAGAGGAGGAGACGGAAGCAAAAGAAAAAGACGAGATGGAGGAGGAGGAAGAGGAGGAGGATGAGGAGAATGAAGAAGTATATGAGGAGAAGGACAAAATAGCAAACATTAAGGACAAGGAGGATGAAGTAGACAACAACAAGGAGGAAGAGGAAAAAGAAGAGAAGGAGGACGACGACGAAGAGGAAGAGTCAGACAAAGAGCAGGAAGAGGAAGAAGTAGACAAAGAGGAGGAACAGGAGGATGAAGAGGTAGATGAGAAGGAGGATAAAGTAGACAGGGAGGTGAAAAATGAAGACGAAGAGGAGGAGGACAAAGATGATGAAGCAGACAAAGACCAAGAGGAAGAAGTAGACAAAAAAGAAGTGGACGAGGAGGAGGAGACTGACAAAGAGGACGCTGAAGTAGAGGAGGTGATGGTCAAAAAAGAGGAGGACCGCAAGGAAATAGACGAGACAGAGGAGGACAACAACGGAGACAAAGTAAAGAAACGAATCAAACGCAAACCTGATGCCCCGCTCCATCTGCAGTTCCACAAACTGAACGCGTCCTTCTCCTCCTGGAAGCAGTCCTGGATGGTGGCGGTAGCTCACAGATCAGGAGATGAAGTTGAAGAGGAGGAGGAGGAGGAAGAGGAGGCAGAGGACTGGCAGGCTTGGAGAGAGTCGTGGAGGATTTGTCGCAGGAAGAAGCCGGACGAGGACGGAGTGGTGTGTTTCTCCACCGAGCACCGGAGTCAGAGATACATGGGACTGATGCATAAAGAAGACGGTATGCCAAAGACTGAATGGACTCTCAGCTGGAAGACGACCAAGACTGCAGCAAAGGATGTAGACCCTGAAGAAGAAGAAGAAGAAGAAGAAGAGGAGGAGGAGGAGGAAGAAGAAGAGGAAAGTTGAAATGTTCTGATAGCTCAAAGATTAGCCTGTGATTTGTGAAGATTGTTTTAAATGCTGGAGCACAGGGAATTTAGAAGGGCTGGTTTTACAACCTTAATACTAATGGTACTGAATGTGTTAGAATGAATCCAAAAGCTGGCGTTGACGTAGTCTCGCGATACCAGACAATCGGAGAACTCCGCCGACTGAATGTCTGGAGATTTCTAAATGCAAAGTTGTTGCTAGAACGGCGGCGAGAACGGCTGCTAACAAACCTTCGCACCTTACATGTCCTGGATTCGGACAGGCCAATCACAACCGATTATCTACCTATCTACTAACCTTTATTATGCCACGTGAGGATAACGTCATTGGTCCACATCGTCTAGCACGTGGCTCCGGGTGAGAAAGAAGGGAGGGAGCCGGAGTTTCTGGAGGAATAAAACCTGCGATCGCGAGTCACATTCTAGAGCCGTTTACTGGCGGGACGAGAGAGATTATTTGTATTTTTTAATCCTTGAACAGCAGCAACACTGAGTGAACCTTTTCCGCGTGTCTGTTTGCGCAGTACTGTGAATGTGTTTCTGCTACAACAATGATTACAAGCACTCGACTTCTGCATGTCACCGCCCCAGTACGACGGGCTGTCCTCAAAGGCCCTGATACACCAAGCCGACGGTCGGTCGTCGGACAGTTTTGAGCCGTCGGTGAGCGTCTGTCGGCTTAGTTTTTGCGGTGTTACCCGCATTGTCAGCTCTAGTCTAATCGCTAACATGAGGCAGTGACAGTCTTGCAATATGATGCACTTTAAGAGAGAGGTGACAGACGTTAAGGAAGAATTTGGCAAAAATATGCAGATAATGTAATGTGAGAAATGTTCAGGGGTGTAGATGTGAAAGACGATGCAGAGATCAGTCTTAACAGTTTGTATAGAAAGAAAAAGAAGATCATGTATAAATATTTAACTGCATTTAATTAAGTTATAAATCTTATATTTATCACTCAAAAGTCAGGTAAATGTTTAACAATCACACTAAAACAATAGCCCGACATTTTGTATGATACAATTTTTCACTGTCTTTCTGACAGTGAGATGACAAGATCGATATCAGTCTCTCTCTTTTAACGTGTTAGAGGTGGTAGTTGGTGCACTGGAGCCTCTAAGGGATGTAATGCTCGCAGGGCAACTCGTTTCTCAAAACTAAAGACAAGTTGTTGTCAGATGAATTGATCTATGCTGAATTATATTTGACAGGTAAATAAAATCCAGTGAACTGATGCTTCAACTTTTCCACAATCACAGTGGTATGCTGAATGTGTTTTATAAGTCAGCCACCAGATGGAGACACAGAGTCACTGACTCCCAGTGGTCCATCTCAGCCTGCAGCTTGGTGGAGATTTTTTTTTTGTGGCAAACAGATTTTCTCTCCAGTGACTATTTTGTATGAAAGTGAAGTTTTATTACAGCATGCATAAGCTACATCAGACTTTGGCTACACAGGCGATATTTGTGGCAGGATAAAGACATTGTTGGTTTTAGTCTTTTTGGTGGAATAGATGATAAAAAAAAATAAAGAGTGAAACTGCAGTTACTCGCTGTTTTATCAAGCTTTTTCTTCAAACCTTTATTTTGAACTCAGTACATTTCTAATAAGAAAAAAGTTTGATTCAACAGGTAAAATCTTAAATGAACTTCCATATTAAAAACCCCCAGAAATGTCAAAATAATTAAATAAAAGATGTAATAAACAACTACATAAATAACTAAATTAATTAATTAATTAATTAATTAATTAATAAATAAATAAATAAATACATAAATAAAGTTGATTTGCTGCAAAGTCTCATTCAAGAAGAAAATACAAAATAGAATCAAAGGTTTGATTCAAGAGGTAAAATCTTAAATGAACTTCCATATTAACAAAAACAGAAATGTCAAAATAATGAAGAAGGGGATGTAATAAATAAATAAATAAATAAATAGATAAGTAGATAAATAAATAAATAAATAAATATATAAATAAATAAATAAATAAATATATATATATATATATAAGTTAATTTACTGAAAAGTCTCATTCATTCATTTTTATCCATAAATAAAGTCTATAGGTTTTTTAGCTTGTGAACATCTGACCGTTTAAGACATTTCTATATCAGATTATGCGAAAAGGCTGGCAAAATGGGTTATTTAAATGTGAATGAAATCTTTTTGGATGGATATGTTTCATCTAGGAAAATCACCCAGCTATACACACACACCAATATCTGATACTCTTATTAAAGTTACCAATCAGTGGTCCCCGATACTTGGGGAATATGGTCTAAAACAGAGCCGTAACAGCATGGAGAACTTTCCATCAGTTCTGATAAAAAGACTGATGTGAAAGTCAGTGCTTTGGTTGCTTTAGTGTCCTCTGACCACCAGCAGTCAGGAGGAAGACTTTCACTCTGTCTCTTTGCATCATCATATGAAGATAAAGTTGTGCTTTCTTTCATATATCTGTGTCTTCTTCTCCCCCTCTGTGTCTTGCAGCAGTCTGACAGCTTTCACATGCAGATTTCCTGTTGTGTTCAGATCAGGTTTTCCCTCCTGCTGCTGACTCTCCCGCTGTGTATTAGCATGAGATCAGACTGCATTGTGATGCTGCACCGATTACAAAATACCCATTTCCACCTCTGATTGTGCCTCAAAGCAGAGACAGATTAACCAGAGCTGAATGGAGAGGGGGAGGAGGGTTTTCCTCTGGTTTTACTCCAAAAAACAAAGTTGAAGGATCCAAATACTGAAGCTCAGCTCAGGATGAATCAACATGCTTTACAAACTCCGGCACATTTACTGACTTTTTCCGTGAAAATGTATACGGTAACAAACAATTATAAGAAAGGATGAAGACAAAATGGAAAAAGAAATACATGTACACACATAAAAAGTGCATGAGAGTAGTAATTCATCATTCACAAGCAGAACAGATTAAAACAAGTACAAATTTTAGCTTTTTTATCCAAGATTATGGACTAAAGAAATGTCCTTACCTCTCTCCACTAACATGAATATTGCTGGGCAATACCAGACCATGTGGAGAGAAGATTCAAAGAAGCAGAAACCAAAATCTGGTAATGATCCGGCCCTTAATGAATGTAGTATGCAAAGAAAGCAATATGGTTTCTAAATGATTTATTGAAATACTTCTTATGTCTTATGCTCTGTGTGGTAGTATTTAAAAATGTTAACATGTTAATAATATTTCTTATCTTTCGTTATAACAAGCAAAAGTTACAAATTGGAAAGAACCTGATAGGTATAATATTGGTATCTGGGTGTGAAATAATGCAATTTTATTTGCCAAATTTGCCTCAGGGGGCTTTACAATCTGTACAGGATACAACTCCCTCTGTACTTTACACTACGACCCTCTCATCGGATGAGGAAAAACTCCCCAAAAAGAAAACTTTTAACAGGGGGAAAAAAATGGAAGAAACCTCAGGAAGAGCAACAGGTGGCATCCCTTATCCTCGTGGGACACAAATAACAGAGGTTTATTGAGAGGCAGTGGTTAATATTATTCTCGACCGCAGGACTATAGGCTTAAACCGAGACTGAGACTGACCCACGAGCCGAATGATAAAAGAATAACTAACTAGCTAAAAGTTAGGGCAAAAAGATAGGTTTTAAATTTGGATTTGAAGGCCTCCACAGAATCAGACTGTCTATAGGGAGGTTATTCCAGAGGAAAGGGGCTCGATAAGAAAAAAAGGCCCTTCGGCCTGCTGACTTCTTTTTCATTCTGGGGACAGACATGAGCTCTGTACTCTGTAACCTGTTAACATGGATGCCGAAATAAAAAACAACACGCCACGCAGCCACCACGCGAGCCTCATTCGGGCAGTGTGTCCATCACTTGAGAGCCGAGAGTCCTGATCGGAGCATCATACAATTTAAGGATTATGATGGAGAAATAGAAAAATAATGCATCATGTTGTTTTCTGCAGTGGAGAAGGTACATGCTCCTTAAAGGTGGATTCCCTTTCAGCAGCAGAGTCATTAACATGTGAAGGCAGGACTGGATGGGTCAGTGAGGTTACTATACATGTGTATGAAGAGGGTTGGGAGTGGGGGTGGGAGGGGCAGTGAGAGAGAGAGAGAGAGAGAGAGAGAGAGAGTGGGGGGAGGTGCAAGGTGAGAAAGAGGGAGAGGAGATATAATAAGGGAGGTTTTCCAAATTTTACCAAAAGCGACATCTGAAAAAAAGTCCATATTTACTCATAAATCACAGAAAATTAAACATGACATCTCTCAGCTTCTGTTTAAACCTTGGACAACAGCATCAACAGACACATAAATACCTTCTTGTTTTTATCAATATCACTTCACTTTCGGTCTTTTTATTGAATGGTTTAGAAAATACTTTGTTTGAAGTTTTACAAACATATCATCGCTGTCAGTGAAAACTCTGCATCAGTGCCTGCGTCATTTATATATTTTTAGATAAACTAAAGGATAATTCTTTATGGTTGGGAAAATTATCTTAAAAAAAATCTTTAAAAAATCTTAAAAATCGTAAAAATAAATAAATTAAACTTTTGTAGATATGGTTTTCATAGGAAAGTGACAATATGTTTTTTAATTACATTGATTGTAATTTTTTATAGGCTTTGTAACTACAACATTTGCTAATTTTTTAGAGGTTTAAGGTGAGTTTCTTTTTATCACTTTATTGAACATTATGAAGAGACAGAAATTCAGCAGGTCGTAGACATTTTTATACAATTAAGAATTCCAGTGTGTAAAAATAAATAAATAAATACATAAAAATAGATGTGAATTAAATGAAAAGTAAATAAATTAAATTTAACCTAAAAAAATTAAATTAAATACAATTAAATTAAATACAATTAAATTAAATTAAATATAAAAAATGCAATAAAAATAAACAATAACACCAACAAAGTCGATATATCTTAATCAAGGGCAAATAAATATAAAATATAAGATTGTACGTTCACTTTGCACATTTTATTTACTGTTCCGGTGCATTGCCTGGTTAACCTGCTGCTGTAACACAATAATTTCCCAATTTGGAATCAATAAAGTACATCTATCTATCTATCTATCTATCTATCTATCTATCTATCTATCTAAACTAGACAAATATTATAACAAAAATAAACTTTATTATATAAATATTATTATTATTATTAAATCTTGAAATTTGACAACTGCAAGTATAAGATTAGTCATGTAACTCAAAAGCTTTTTATTATTATTATTACATGTGAGTTTTTAGGCAGTTGTAGGAGACACTATCTTAACATATTTATTATTATCTGAAAATAAAGAAATATGAGGAATTAAAGTATTAAATAAACTATATCAAACTTTATATTTCTAGAAAAACTGCAACTTAACTACAAATAAAATAATTAAATAAATAGAGAAATGAATAAAATTAATAATTAAATTAAAATAAATAAAATAATATATAAAAAAAATGGAATCTAAACACAATAATAAAAAAAAAT
This sequence comes from Hozukius guyotensis, assembly GCA_916700995.1. Classification (NCBI taxonomy): domain Eukaryota; kingdom Metazoa; phylum Chordata; class Actinopteri; order Perciformes; family Sebastidae; genus Hozukius; species Hozukius guyotensis. The sequence goes on from CAKALU010026780.1 coordinate 8,611, forward strand.
TAATCAACAAAAAAATCTTTAAAATATAAGATTGTACATTCACTTGTTTGTTTGTCAGAAGGGTTAATGTATCTAAGTAGCCTACAAATTTAATTCAACTAGACTAAATTATTATTATTTCATGTGAGTTTTTAGGCTGTTGTAGGAGAGTTTTCCGTTATTGTTGATTCCAGCTGAACACGTCAGACAGACGGAAACAGAGAGTGATCAGTGGTGGGCGGAGCTTCCTGTATGAGACTCACCTGAGAGGAGACTTCAGAGGAAACTAACAGGAGGAGACTCGCCAGTTCTACTGATCTCTGTCTCTCTCTCTCTGACGAAGCAGAGCTGGCATCTCTCCAACCCTGAAGCTTATTTATGGACACTTTTATCTTCTGACTTTTGGAAAAGAAGCAAACACAGAAGAAGCTCGGATTTTATTGTTTTGAAAAATATCTTTCTGTTACCATTTTCTGCCATTTGTCTGGGGATTTTTTTTTTAGTAGCTTGTTATTTATCCAGAGTTGAGACTGTGAAGAAACATGGACAAAGTGTTGTGGATTTGTTTGAATCTCTGCAGTAAAATGAGCTGGACACAGCTGCTCAGGTGAGTCTGGAGACCAAATGTATCTTGTGATTATTTTAAAGAACAAACATCTTGCTCTTTTTTAAATTTCCTGTTAATTAAATATATTTAATTATTTGTCTGGATGTTTTCAGGATTTTTCTCTGTGCAGCGACCTGCAGTCTCCACTCAGCTGCTGCTCTGCCTGCTGCAGGTTTGTTAACACTTTCATCACACAAAACGTCCATGCTTAATGATGATTTTATTTTATGTATGAGAAACAATTTGCTTTTTTATGTATTTGTTTATTTTAAAAATATTTTTTTCTTTAATAGATATTTATTTAATTTTTCACACAAATCTATACTTAGTGCAGATTTATTTTATGTACGAGAAACAATTGAGTTTTTATGCATTTGTTTATTTAAAAAAATGTTGTTTTCTTTAATATATATTTATTTAATTTTTCACACACGTCTATGCTTGCTGCTGATTTATTTAATGTAGAGAAACAATTGAGTTTTTATGTATTTGTTTATTTTAAAAATATAGTTTTCTTCAATAGATATTTATTTAATTTTTCACACACATCTATACTTGGTGCAGATTTATTTTATGTATGAGAAACAATTGAGTTTTTATGTATTCGTTTATTTTAAAAAATATTTTTTTCTTTAATAGATATTTATTTAATTTTTCACACACACGTCTATGCTTGATGCTGATTTATTTTATGTACGAGAAACAATTGAGTTTTTATGAATTTGTTTATTAAAAAAAATATTTTTTCTCTAATAGATATTTATTTAATTTTTCACACACGCCTATGCTTCCTGCTGATTTATTTTAATCATAAGAGCCAATTTGCATTTTTAATGTGTTTGTTTATTAAAAAAAAAAAACTATAATAAATACCTATTTATTTATTTTTTCAACGTGTCTCTATCACAGCCTCTAAATGGAACAAAATTAAACAACTCAAACCTAATAATTCAAATTCAGACTTAAAAAACACTGAGTATTTTAAATAGCTACTGCTAGGTGATGGACTCGTTCTCTGCTTGGAAAACAGCCAGTCAAGGCTAATAGATACCACCATGAAACTTCCCTAGTTGATTACTTACATTAAGACAATTGGGGTTTTGTTGTATACATTTTTTAAGTTTTCTGAATATGTGCTAATTTGCATACATTTCCAGAACATAAATGTGAGCATTGGATAAAGCCAGATTAAATTCTTGTTTCATTTTGTTGACATATTAGAGCCAAAGGTTTTTACAGAGGGGGTTTTGGATATCTTGTTGTATCACTACATAAATACAAAAATGCTGTCAACAAACTAAAATGCATTTTTGCCATGTTTTTAGGATCATGTAATACACATTTGTGACCATTTTGAGACTAATTTCACTCCATAGTTTTTTGTGTACTCATTGATTTACATACTGTACTGAAACTGAAGTGTACAAAACATCAATTTAGATTTCTAGAACACAACCTCATCGTTTTCAAAACAGTTAGCTGTGATTTAAAGTATGTGGGATTTATAGTAAATGGGACAAAACATTTGGATTTTCTGGATATAATCTGAGTTTGTTGGCTTTTTTATTTTTCAGGCTGTGAAGGAGATGAGTGCAGTAGAAGCCAGACCTCCTCTTCATCCTCATCCTCCTCCTCTTCCTCTTTATCACCCCCTTTATCTTCTTCTGTGGTGGTGAAATCCCCGCAGCCCTCCCAGGACTTCCTGGGCCAGTTTACCCAGGTGAACTCCCCAAACAGTGGGGACCGTAAACACCGTGACGCCAGCGCCGTCCTGCCCTTCATCGGCCTCACAGGCAGTAAGTTCACACTTCACCTCTGTATGCACAGATGGAGGCGGTAAGCCCCAATGAAACCAATGAAGGAGAGAGTTCACCACTTAACCCAAAACAGACAGTTTTTACACTGTAAAAAAACCCAAATCAAACTATATAATATTTCCAACAATAATCAGCTTGTGTCAAGAAAAATGGGGAATGAATGTCTATATCAGACATAAAGGTCATGTTATGTTAGTGGGTTTTTCTAAAAGGAGGAATTAGTTAGACTCAACATCTTTAAATTTGACCAACAAAAAGAAAAACATAAAACATCAGCTCTTACACCTTACAGTGTGTAAAAAATAGATAAAATAAAATAGATCAAATGAAAAGTAAATTAATTAAATGAAATCTAAAAAAATAATAATTACTGAATTAAAATAAATTAAATTAAATTAAATATAAAAATCTGGTATCTAAACATAATAAATAAAAAATAACTCAACATCTTTTAATTATACCAACAAAAAGAAGAAATACATGAATCAGCTTTTACACCTTAATTTAATAAAATAAGACTTACCAGTCTAAATTACTAAAAACAACATGAGATTTGTTTTTGCAGGATCTATTAAAGGCAGAAAATAAAACTTGTTTTATACTATATATTATTGCAAGAGTGCAGAAGTTAAATTTTCAATTGCTGACACAGCATTTTTTTGTATTTTTACAATATAAGAAAATAAAGAAATATGTGAAAAGAAAATGTATTAAATACAAAAGTATTATTATATTATATTATTATATTATAAAATATGACAAACTTTATATTTCTGGAAAAAAATGCAACATAAAGTGATTCAAATAAAATAATTAAATAGAGCTTAAGCTGCAAATGTCACATTCATCTTAACAAAACTGTAAGAAAAAAAGTGTTGTTTTTTTTAAAACAAAAACATATTTATTTCAAAATTAACAAAAAAATTTAGAAAAATAAAATGTAATTTAATTCTATTTAAATTCTTTGTAAAATCCCAAAGTTCCAATTTTCAGTCCCTTAGAAGAAAAGTCTCTAGTCTTGTGGCAGACTGAGCAATGAGGCCATCGTCAGTTAGTTTTAGTGTTTTTCTGTTATTTTCAGATGTTTGTTCTGACTCTGTGTTTGTCTGCTGATGTGAAGCAGAGGACAGGAATGTGCTGCCAGATGGAGACTCTGGTTTATCTCACAGATACAGATACAGGCAGAGAGAGGCTCAACATGAGGTTTGAGGGCCCTGCAGCGGCCCTCAGCTGGTCTCACTGGTCTCCGGGAAGCAGCAGACATATTATCTAGTCAACAAATTAAAACCTATTGGAGTCAGACAAATCTAATTTAAATCAAAGGGCCACTGACGCACCATAGATATGTGGTTTACACAGGCAAAAAATTAATTGTCAATGCAAAATGTATGTGTTTCTGATGATTAATTTATCAAAAAAAGCAAGCAAACGAAACATGGATGTCGCTGCCTCTTGTTCTGGTAAAAAAAAACATAAGCTCACCCAGGTGCATGCTGGTCCTACATACCTATATAACCGCAGTTTTACCCAATTCATAAACAAAAGAAAACAAAATAATAATTACGCAAAAAAAAGCTAAATATACTAAACAAGAAAATAGTTAAAACATGTAGAATAAATCAAACAATTATTATTGGTAAAACAACAACTAAATACTAACAACAAATAAATAGCTCCTACACCAATATAGATTATAGTAATATAATATAAAGCAGTTTTCAAGACAATGTTACAAGATGCTTTACAGGTTAAATAAATAAAATAAAACAATAAAACAATCAAACACAGGAAGAAATGGGAGAAGAAGATACATGGAGGGAAACAACGAGGACATTAATAATACAATTAAACAAAATAAAACTGAACAAAACATTTTTATACAAACATTTTTAGAGGGGCCCTCACACACCCTCTGTGACCTTTGACCTCACCCCTATAAATTGATTGTATTCTATTAAATTAGAGTTATTTTAAGCTTCCATTTGAGTTAGATGCAAAATGGTTTACAAGTCCAGCAAGTTTGACACTGCAGGCTGGAGTTTAAAGCAGTAGAAAGGTGTGTTAAGTGGTTTATATGAAGGAAATCGATTTAGAAAGGTTGTGTGAGGTGTTGTCGGTTGCAGCTCTAATGTCGTTTTCGTTGTAGGTGCTGAGCAGAGTCGTAGCTGCTGTAAGAACGGAGGAACATGTATCCTGGGCAGCTTCTGCGCCTGCCCTCCGTTCTTCACGGGGAGAAGCTGCGAGTATGACCAACGCATCAGGTAAACAACAAGAAAACAACACTCTAAATCATCACTTTTAATGAATCACTCCCTCAAGCTAGCAGTTATTGTTTCCTTAGTTGAATTATTCATATTTTTTCTGTCTGCCCCGTAGGACCTGTGGTTCCATTCCTCACGGTGAATGGGTTCAGAAAGGATGCTCCTACTGTCGCTGTGGTTACGGCATTCTGCACTGCTTCCCCCACGTCTTCCATAAAAACTGTGGTAAGAGATGCACTTCACCTCTATATTATTTTTGCAGTTGCCTGGATCACATGCTCATTTTCCAAATCATCCACCAGTTTTTAGTTTTTTTTCCCCTTCTATACAGCCATTGGTTTCAGTTAGTTTCTATGAAAATCAAACAGCAGACACTTGAAACTTGATACTGTATTTAGGGTTGTCAAGTGTCAAGTGGCATGTGGTGATGGAGCGCAGATTCTGCTTTTTAAAACTCATCCCCAGTGGTGCGTTCATGGATGTGCACAAACTGAGTCAGAGTCTGTGTTTATTCATTCCTGTGAGTTGGTAGTTTTCCGTGCTGTCCGTTCAGCCGTGGTGTTTTTTCAGTTGAATGAACAAGCAAAGGTGTAGACGACGCCCTGTTCAAAAACTGTGTCGTTCACACTTTTCATCCCAAACAAAAATACCCGAGCCGGGTGTTCACATTCACAGTAAACTCCCACTGAGTGTAAACGCACCTCTTAATGACCACAAGCCACGCCTACTCATTTACAGTTCAAGGCTTTTATTCCAAAAATGCAAAACACTCTCACAACCGTCAGCTCCTACACAAACATAAGGACCCGTTACCTCCACGTTAAGCTGTGCCGAGCAGCAGCAAATGCATTGTGGTCTTTTACGTACCTGGGTTTTGCCTCTCAGGCTACATGCAGGCTGTTCCAACCCTCTGGCTGTTTTTGAAACCGCATACTATACTAGTAGTACGTTTACTGATTTGGCCAAAATGTAGCATGTAGTATGCAGTATGCAAACAAAAGCAAAAGCAAAATGTTGCTTTGTTGGTCGTAAACAAAAAAATCAAAGTTGTATTTTTCGAGTAGTGGTACGAATTATTTTTTTGTTCAGCGCTTTAAGAGGTGGTTTAAAGGCTAAAGCCTTGCCTAGCATACTGCAAAATAAATCACTTTAACTGTTTCATACTACTGAAGAACAAAGTATGCAGTATGTACTGTAAACTGTATACTGCGTTCGTCAGTTGTATGTAGTAGGCGGTTTTGAATGCAGCCTCTTACAAATTTGCAAGTTAAAATGACATAAAATAAATCCTTTTTAGGGGAAGTGAAGTGTCATTGCAGCAAAAGGAAATACAAGAACAGATGCAGTATAGATAAATAAGTTTAAAAACCTTGAACAATATACACATTATGTGTTTGTACTATATACAAAATAGTAGTAATCGTAAATACTATAAACACCATAAAATAGTAACCACAAAGTGTATTGAGACAAAATATCAGAAAAAAAAGTGATGAAATGAGGAAGTTACAATAATAATAATTATTTGTTTGTCTTTCTCTACTTCCCAGATGACTCGCAGGAAGTACTTTGGTATCGTTCGTCAGCTGTGAGGACAATTCGGCCCGGCTGCTTCTTATATCTGACGCTGCTTCTTCCCCTGCTTCTCCTCCTCTGATGGTTTTTTTTTAATGGATGCTGGGCACCAACACTATGATTTATGTGAAACACTGAGCTGTGGACTATGCCAGATTTCTCAAGCTGCTTCTTCAGGACTAAAGATCAGTCTCCAAACCCAATCAGAGCTTTATAAGCTTTTAAAGATATTTATTGTGGGGTTTTTTTGTCCAAATGCTACAGTAGTGGAGAAGTAAACAGGTTACAGGTTATAACTTTACACATAAATTCATGCTCAGTCTCATTTAAAACCTCTAAAGTGAATCAGCAGTTTAACAGTGAACTGGAGTTCAAAACTGCATCCGCTTCTTAAACCTTTCCTTCCAGTGGAAGGCCGTCTGTGTGTCTGTGTGTCTTGAAGAACAAAGTGTATGTGAAGGAAGCTGTACATAATAGTTTTATGAAAAGTATGTTTTCTGTAGGTTCTGTAGCTTAATGTGATTTTTTTTTCTTTGTAAAAGAAGACACAGTTTCTTGTTTTTAACTTTGTCTTCTGTCTGTTTGCACAAACTGTGAGCTGATGTGACATTTTGTCCTTTGAATATAAACATGTAGTGATAATGTGTTTATGAAGTTTTGTGTTTGTGTCTTGAGAAAGTTTGTCTCTGGAAAAAGATATTTACATCATTAAAGGGACTATTTGTAACTTTCAGAAATGCTTGTTAATAGCGACACCTGTGGCCGTGAAATCAACGAAAGTCAGCGTCGGGCTCGCGCTTGCTCGCTCTAAATATACCTGAACGAGCATCGCTCAAAACAGTGAGGCGACACACGTCAGCTAAAACCACAATATCACTCTATATTTCAGCTGCTTGGCAGTAATGTTAGCTGACCAGACAAAGGTCTCTCCATGAACATGATTTAGATCTGATCCTAGTGTTGGCTTTTCCTGCCTAAGTGCAGGCTGAGGCAGCGGGGCTCTGCAGCGTGTCTCCC
>CAKALU010026781.1:658-12073 GCA_916700995.1 Hozukius guyotensis
AAATGCAGTACCTGTGAGGGTTTCTGGACAATATTTGTCATTGTTTTGTGTTGTTAATTGATTTACAATAATAAATATATACATACATTTGCATAAAGAAAGCATATTTGCCCACTCCCATGTTGATAAGAGTATTAAATACTTGACAAATCTCCCTTTAAGGTACATTTTGAACAGATAAAAATGTGATTAATCCCGATTAACTATTAATCGATTGACAACCCTAATTTTAAGATCATAACATCATTAGACGTACAGTAAAATACTACCTAAAATACTACAATATACACTACATCTTTAATAACATCATGCGTTCACAGTTATTACGAAGTGTCATTTATGAGTATGTATCCTTCTGTAGCATGTTATTCCCTGTGGTGTATTTAACCTCATTTCTGTCTACAGCTGTCCATTATGTAGGTCGAAAGCATTGTGCTGGTTTATATGTCTGTACCTGAAGCGTCTGATGGTGACGGATAACAGGAAGTCAAAGTTCACTGTCATTGATTTGGTGCAATTATTGTTTTCATCAGATGGTCTTATCCTCGCCATCATACAGGCTTACAGTAATCGCAGCATTTTAAAACCATGCACTTTTTCTTTCATTATTTCCTGTTGTAGATTTCTGCCATTTACGCGTCCTCGCCGTCATGTGCACTCCTCGAGACTTATTTGTTTTTTATCCTCGTTTATTGTGGAAGCGCATTGCAGAAGAGCCCCTGCGGTGCAGAGATTTGTTTAATACGAATGGTTTGTGTGTGTGTGTGTGTGTGGAGGAGTGTGTGTGTGCGCTGCAGAATAACAATTTAGCACTCGGAGAACTTTACTAAAGACATCACGTCAGTTTAAAAAAAAAAAAAAAAAAATGAACTTCAGCATAGATGGATGGTTTCTGGGAGGGCAGCTTGTTTTTGGCAATTTGGAGCAGAAATCATCGAAGGGTGGGCAGTGTGTGCTGATTCTATTCTGTGTGTGTTCTTCTAGCTGAATGAGATGATCCGCGCTCCGGTCGAAGGGGATTTCTGGCAGGTGGACCACATCCGGCCCGTCTACAGCGGAGGAGGACAGTGCTCTCTGGACAACCTGCAGACGCTCTGCACCGTGTGCCACAAAGCCGTACGTTTGCATCGCACCGCCGCACCCGTGACAACACCGGCTTTCAGAGCCAAAGGGGCTTAAAGGGGCAATTTGTTTAAGGTGCACACAGTGGATGGAGCTCTCCTTTATCCCCACGTATAAGAAGCGAGCCTCATCACTCACGTTGAGGACCATATGTGATGGCAGTAATGTGGTCAAACACATTGATCAAAAGTCACACCATCCCTCACAGCGCTATATATTGCCTGTAATAACATCACATGATGTGCCTGTGTGACATATTGATATATAGCGTTTGTTGCCTTGGGAACATTTCCCTTCTTCTTCAGTCAATATTTCATAATCGCACACTTCTTTAAAAACAACCGAGAGCTTTTTCAAAATAAAATCATGTGCTTTAGGTTCACGTTCACGTTTTTTGTCAGAGCGGGTGTCAGTTTTGGAAGCTTCGTACGTCGACGGCGACGGAGAGCTGCTCGTCCCGATAAGGGGGATCCTCTCGCCGTTTATGCCACCGCTCAGACACTTTAATCTAAAGATGCTCGATATATTGATTCTTCAGTGCCGAGCTGCAGATTTAACCTCTTATATCGTGTTTTATTTTTATTTTTTTATCCACAGAGGACGGCGCAGCAAGCCAAAGAGCGGAGCCGGATGAGGAAGAGCGCCGCGGCCTCCAAGGTTGCGACAGACATCAGCGCGTTCTTCGTGAGGAAATGAAGGTTTAGTAAAGCAAAGAATAAGGTGAAGAGGTGTGAGAATCACATTGTTGAAACCTTGAAGTGTTAGAAGTGTTCGCTCTGACACATCAAGATAAAAGGTTTCCTTTGAACTCCTTCTTTTCTTCTACCTCACTTTTTCGATGATATCAGCGGCATCCTGTTGGACTCTGTGGAGATCTACCTAAAAAACAGCGCCGACTGCATCGTATGCTAATTCAGCCGACTCCCCCCTCGTCCCCGAACCGTCACAAGCGCGCTAGTTTTGATTTATGACGGCCCCCTTTTTCTTGCTCCGGGCTGAAATGGAGCAGGTTGTTTAGAGAGGATGCTTCTATTTTCAGATTTTTTTTGCAAACTTGGTGAAAAGTAGCAGGTGAGAGATGAATCGGAGGGGCTGCGTGATTAAAACTTCACGGCGAGTGTCCTCATTGGCGCCCTCAACAAGTGGCGCCTTGTGAATCTTCCTTTTTTTGGGAGACAGATGTGAAATAAAAGCCTATTTTCATCTTGTTTCATGTTGTCTTCTTCTGTTCCTCTGCTGCGGTTTGGACCGTAAATACACCAGGACGCCGGTTTGCTCTGACAAGCTAGCAAATCGCTTCATCGCCTCAAGTCAAGAACATTATTGTCCGCGTCCACGCATCTTCCTCCTCTTCAGCTGTGCTTGATGATCTGAGCAGAGCTAAAGTCAGTCAGGAGGGCTATGTTTAGAGAGACGGAGAGCAGAGTTACTATGGAAACAAGGCTCCGGGTTCAGCAATGTCGGGAATATTGAATCTCTTCTTGTGAGAGTTATACAATAAGCCAGACAGACATCAGAAACTCCAATCAATATCAGCAGGCTGCCTGTGAAAGCGCCGCATTCCTCCGCAGCCTTTCTCGTTGACGAGGCCCCGCGCTTGACGTCGCGGGTGTCGTCACGTCACGATTTGTCTGTCTGTCAGACGAGTCAAAAAATACTCCAAACTCGGCGAATTCCGCCATCCTTGGAAAGTTTTAAATTTTTCTGGCAGCCCCAACTTCTCCCAGCCTATCAGGGCGCTCGGTCGAAGCCACAGCTTCAAACTTTCTCGCAGCCCATGTGGGTGCGCGCGTGGGCGTGTGTGTATTTCCCCTACGGCTGCTCCAGGTCTCCACTTAATAAGACCGTTGTTCCTCTCCTGTCCAAACCGACAAGCTCTGTGAGTAATGAACGTCTCCCAGGCAGCCTTCCAACAACAGCAGGTTTCAGTGTCAGTCCCTGTCAGCAGCCAATGACTCTGATCTGCTGTTTTATTGCACCCAAAAGGTGCGTGTGTGTGTGCGGGAGAGACGGGGGGGAAAAGTAGTGCGAAAGTGTAGTTTTTCTGCGCAAATAAAGCGTGTGTGTGTTTGGCAGAGGAGAAGTGTATATTGGAGGAGAGAGGGAAGTGTGTGTTTTCTCAGCCATAATGAGGCAGATGAAGACGTCTCGCGTTCCTCCCAGAGGGTCTGCTGGGTAAAGAGCAGCGCCGCGGCCGCGTGACACTGTTTGCGTTGGACAACCCATCAGCCCAGAGGAAAAACATTACCTCCGCAGGTGATGACAGTAATAAAGATGGACTCAAACACAGACGGGCGGCCGCCGAGGTTTGCATGTTTGCTCTCCATCCAACCTCCCTCCCCCCTTTTTTTTTCTTTAAAGCATCGGAGCTAAACTCTCTTTTTTTCCATCAAGTGCAATCAGCGTCTTTTTTGCCTCGGTGCCACACTGCTGCAGAGACGTTTCAACAGGTTACATAGCAACACGGCACACTCTGAACGTCACATGGCCAGAATTAGCTGGGCAAATATCTAGCGGAAATAATGACATATAGTTAGAAAATCACAGTCAAGCGACAAAGAGAAGACAATAGGAAAAAGAAGAGAGAAATGGTGCCGTTTGAAGAAAATCCAACAGTGACGCTGTCACATCCAAATGAATATAGCAGAAATGGACTTTAAAGGAGAAGACTGGTGATATATTTATATATAATCCCGTGAAAACACCAAAACCAACAATGAATTGATTTTACTAACAAGTATTGTGTGTTTAACTAAAGCCTGATATATCTAATAATAGAGTGCTACAAGAATGAGTCCTAAAACTCGTAAATGAGTTACTATTTTAGCACTTCCTGTTCCTTCGTCTGGAAGTCAGTGGGTTTTTTTTCTAATGTTAGATGCCTGAAATAAGGTCTGTGGTTAACACAAGCTGAAGAGATTTTAACATTTTGTTCTACGACATAAAATACATCAATAAATATCCCACTCGTGAATTTTTCAGCTTTTATGTGTCTTAAAAAAGGCGGTTGCTAACAAGCGGCTAAATGAGAATACTAACCGTCCTCCGACTCGTCCTCCTTTACAGCCTCGTTGTGTATACTGGCGTTCATGCGACCGGGATGTAGTTTGTTTATAGCTTAACGTTAGGGAACCAGGGCGATGCTAACTTCCTGGTTGGCCTACAAAGATACGTCATTCCTGCAGCGCTTATTGTCAAAAACTCACATTTGATAGCATACATTTATGTTTACACCCGGGAAGAGAAAAGAGAGTGATTTTGATGTATAAATCAAATTATTATTGACATATATTTGAGAGGAATCAAGAGACAACTGAACAATTAGCAACTGAGACAAACCAAACATTTATGTTGAGTCAATCTAGTCACTAGAGCACCAAATGTGTATTAATCCACCACTAACAAATACACTATTTCCTCCTGTTTGAGTGACGTTTCCTAAAAGCTACAGTGCCCAGCTGTTAGAGGAAATAATTCAGCCTTTTTTAAAAATGAATAAATATATGTGTGACAGGTTAGAGAAGCCAGAAAAAAACACATCGTCTTCTCCTAAATATCAAAAAGAAGATGAATACATTTCTGATCAAATTAATTCTAACTTCAGAGCTGCAATAGTGTTTCTCAATGTGGGTCAGAGGACCTCTAGGGGCCCTTTACAGGACTCCTGGGGGTCTACAGCAAATTAAGAAATAGATTAATATCCCTGTAAGTCAGTTCCATAGGAGATCCTCTAATGACAGACATTACATTATGTGTAATAATGATTATTGTAATAGTAGGTTCCATTATTCCCTCCCCATAGGATGTGGTGACAAAATGTGTCTTTTCAGTTCTCTGTGACATGAAAATGTTGGAGGAGCTGTTCCAACCAGGCAAAACTTGACAGTAAACCATACAAATCATTCATAATTCAATCACGATTTGCATTCAGACAGCAAGGCGTTGGATTTGGCGCCATTCCATTGGTTATTCCATTTCAGCCTCGCCTGCCCCCATAATCTACTTTGGCCTTTTTCAGCTGAAGGAAGCGCTTCTACAAACCCAATCTTGTGTGACAGGTGTGATGGAGAAGGGCCAATAAAAGCCGGTGCAGCGCGCCGCGTGCAGCCGCCGGGCTCTCCAATCCGTGGCTGAATCCTGCTGTGGTTTGATTCCTGGCTGCCATATTCTCCACTGTGATCCCTCTGTGTCGGTGACCCTCCCTGCCCTTCAGCAAGGAAAAGGAAATAGACACGGGGGAGGTCGCACCCCGCTGCTCTCCTTCAGGAGTGAAAAACAGGAGCGGCGGCGGCTCTGTCTTGCCAAAGCACCTCTGATATTCAGTCATTCGGTGGAATGTGAACTGCAGAACCTCATTATAGAGAAGGAATGGACCTCCAGTCAGACCTCTGCGGTGCTGTGTTACAACATCCACAGAGCTTGTATTCTATAAGGCTGCGCCCGCGTCGTCTAATTGAACTCCGGAGTCGGCGTTTAGGAAGCAATTCTTGGCTTTTAACAGCCACAGCCGATGAGAGGCTTTTGTCTTTATTGTCATATTATCTCTTGGGATGGTGATGAGATGATTAATCATTTCCCGCCGCAGAAACCGCTTTGCAGAAGGCTGGCACGGCTCGGCAGAGCGCGCCGCCCTGGGTGGAGGAAAACGGTATTATGGCCCAGGTAATTGGTGGAGGACCATCACTCATAAGCGATCTAATTAATCTCATTAAAACAGCCTCTCTGGTCGCACAGAGATGTCTCCAAAATGGGCTTATCCATCCTGATGAGTGTCATATACACGCAAATGATATTCCAAGAGAAAGTGCAGCTGAAGCGAGGAACAGAAAAATCGATACAACAGCTCCGTGTAAACAGCGGCCGGCTATTTCCTAATGTCATTCGGCGAGGTAGGGGATGTGCAGCGGTGAAAGGATGCTTTCTCATTGCTCAGCTGGAGGTGGCTTTTGTCAAGTCCAAATTCTATTTATTCAAGATGGCTCCCTGGTTGTCTCCCAACACGCATGGCATGCTGCGGATTAAGACCAAAAACGCAATCAATTCACCCAGCAGGAGATCAGGGGAAATAACAGATAAGGTTCTTAGCATAATTCATACAGTCCCCAATCTGGCTAGGATTAATGTATGTCTTCGCTGTGGCTCGCTCTCGTTTGTATGTTGGAGCTCGTGTGGGGCTAAATTGGCGCGTCATGTGGCCCATTACAATCAGGCTTTGTTTGGAAAGGCCCCTGTGAGGACTGGATCTGACCACGTCGCTTTACAAGGCATCTGTACCTAATGCAATTTAGCACTGATGTAATCTCATCTGTATTTTATTATCATTAAGATTTCCGCTTTACAGCAGGCTGTGTCAGCATATTCATCTGTGTGTAAACACAAAAAAAAAGGCAAGTATTCAATGAAGAAAGTCTCCCGAATGCATAAAAGCACTTAAAGCTGCAGTAGGTAACTTTCAGCAAATATGATAAACGCTCACTATATCCATCTATAACAACCAATCAGAGCCGAGCAGTCTCTGGCCAGCTAACTTTAGCTCGCTAACAGCTAACTTGTCCCATCCCATCATCACTTTAGTTATCAACAGCACCCCTGGTAGACATAGGGTGCTAAAATAATCATTTGACATGCTGAAATCTAACATTTTCAGCTAGCTACAGGCAGTTTGTTAGCGTTTCAGCACTTGCATATTGCATATTGTGCCGCCGATTGTTTCCCCTGCGGTGGGCGTGGTTTTTAGAGTATGACGCGTTGCGCTCTGTCTTTATTTCTCACCTCAAATGTTTTGAGAAACATATTTAAGCGCACTGTTTAGCTGTAAAATGACAAAGTTCGTGAACCGGCCGCCATGTTGAAAACAGTCGAGTCAAAACCAAGCACAGGCTGAAGCAAACGTTCTCATTTTACAGCTAAAATATGTTTCTCAAAACATTTGAGGAGAGAAATAGGCATTTTTTTCCACAGATTATCTGTCTCGTGCACTACTGTAAGGATATAGTGACAGTTTTATAAAAATAGCTTTTTATCATTTTTGCTCCAAATTACCAACTGCAGCTTTGAGACTAAGACACAAATGTATGCAGCATTAGCTAAACATACAGTTCACACATTGAAATGTCATATACAGTCACGGAAGAGTCCAGGCGGCACTTTACATCAGAGGAAGAAAGCCACAGTGGGCTACAGTATTACCGCTTTCTCCTTTCATGTGTGCTGTGTTCAGATGATTGAGGTTAAAAATGGAAAGCCGAACAAAATGCCCTCCAACGAGTTCCCCTTTCATGAGCCTTAAAAGACATCTTTTCATCTCCCATTTTATTTTGCGGCCATTGATCAGCCATCTCTCATAGATTGCTTCCAGACATCTATTCAGCCGCTCTGTCGCTGCTCAGCATGCCTTTATTTCATAGGTCTTAATGGCAAGGTCTGGGCTTTTGTGCTTAGATTAAAACCTCAATCGCAATCGTTTGAGTCGCCAATAAATTCGCAGGAAGTAGTCTTTGTTGACTTTTGTGGAAAAGTGAACCAACGGCTTTGAAAGTTGATGCAAAACTGGGCAGATTTTTTCAAAATTTGGGGGGCAAAATAGGGCTTCTCTTGCCTCATCCTGTGAAATTAGGATTTTTTTCCGAGCCAGAAAAAGGTCATGTCAGTCTTGTGACAAGAGTGACAGGTCTGGGGCATCATTACTGAGACTTGGAAGGTCTGCGTAAGCACCTTTGGTCACCTCAGGAGAATAGATCCCCACTGCGCTGCCGCCGGCCTAATGAGCACAGACAGCCCTGCGTCTAATGAGAAGAGGGCGATTGCGACTGTCTTCCATCAGCCCTCTGCTCTGTCGGTACAACATCCCATAATGCCTTGAACACGCCGCGTGAGCTACTGAACAGCGGCGGATATCTTGTCACACATCAATGCAAGGGGGCTATGGAGTCGGGCGAAGGAATCTGCCAAAATGTCCTCGGCTGAAAACATTGTGACTAGCTTCCTTTAGTTTGACTTTGTATTTCCATGTCCATGTCTGGACAGGCTGAAATAACTTCATTTCAGCTTATTCACTGTGATTCCTTGTTTCCAGCTGGCAAAACATATTTGGACTACATCTACTAAAGCAGTCTGTTTTTAGTTCCTACTCAAACATTCCTGGCGTGTCTAAAAATCTCCTGATAACTTTTTGTTCTGTTCTCTTTGTGTTTCACATTAAAGTGCGTGTGAGCTTTTTTTTAGCTTGCGGCTAAAAAGCAGCTCACCTTCTTGCACATGTTGTAAACCGTCATGTGTCTACAAAGGAGCTACAGGTTTGCAGCTTTTATTGTATGTTTGAACAGCACAATTAGCTGTGAACTTTGCAACTAGCTTCCTTTAGGTTGACTTCATATTTAGGCTGAAATAACTTCTTCATTTCAGCTTATTCTTATTCTTATATCTCTATGTAGTCCCTTGTTTCCAGCTGGCAACACATATTTGGACTACATCTACTAAAGCAGTCTGTTTTTAGTTCCTCCTCAAACATTTGGCGAATTCCTGGCATATCTAAAAATCTCCTGATAACTTTTTGTTCTGTTTTCTTTGCGTTTTTTTACATTAAAGTGCGTGTGAGCGTCGCTTGCGGCTGAAAAGCAGCTCACCTTCTCGCACATGTTGCAAACCGTCATGCGTCTACAAAGGAGCTACAGGTTTGCAGCTTTTATTGTATGTTTCAACAGCATGATTAGCTGTGAACATTGTGACTAGCTTCCTTTAGGTTGGCTTCATATTTATCGAACAGGATCATGTGACAGCATGTCTGGACAGGCTGAAATAAATTCTTCATTTCAGCTTGTTCTCTATGCGGTTCCTTGTTTCCAGCTGGCAAAACACATTTGGACTACATCTACTAAAGCAGTCTGTTTTTAGTTCCTACTCAAACGTTTGGCGAATTCCTGGCATGTCTAAAAATCTCCTGATAACTTTTTGTTCTGTTGTCTTTTCATTCCACATTAATGTGCGTGTGAGCGTTGCTTTCCACCTCCTTTGACATGTTGTAGATCGTCATACGTCTACAAAGGAGCTACAGGTTTGCGGCTTTTATAGTATATTTCAACAACACAGTTAGCTCTTATATCCTCCTTGAAAGGTTTTTGTTGTTCTCAGCCTCTTTGCGTTTCACATTAAAATGCATGTGAGCGTCGCTTGCGGCTGAAAAGCACCTCACCTTCTTGCACATGTTGCAAACCGTCATGTGTCTACAAAGGAGCTACAGGTATGCAGCTTTTATAGTATGTTTCAACAGCACAATTAGCTCTTATATCCTCCTTGAAAGGTTTTTGTTCTGTTCTCAGCTTCTTTGCGTTTCACATTAAAGTGCATGTGAGCGTCGCTTGTGGCACCTTCTCGCACATGTTGCAAACTGTGATCTACAAAGGAGCTACAGGTTCGTAGCTTTTATCGTATGTTTCAGCAGCGCAATTAGCTCTTATATCCACCTCGAGAGGTTATGTTTCCAACCCGTGTGAACGTCCTTCAGTGGATACTGGTGGACAGATTGGCTTTGGACTCGGCAACAATTGATTCGTCCTTTGGTGGCGATCCAGATCTGGGATTTCTGCCACTAGATGATTATCACCTTGTAGCAGTTATTATAAAACCAGCAAAAAAAAATACAGACTTGCTTCCAAAAGTTTGGGATGAGTTTGCAGAGGCCAAGTTTAACTTGAGTCTGAAGTGTTAGGAGCGATTTCTTTGGGTGTAAGTTGGAGAGTTGTTCAGCGTTGGCGGACTTTCTCGAGTGCCTTATAGTTAGAAAGTTAGCCCTATCAAATCAGGAAGGAAGGGAACACCTTTTCTTAGCAGCAAACACAATTATTCACATTCTGCAAAGTTATGTTGGCATTTAAATTCAAGGCTGTTTAAAGCTAAGTTATTGTGAGGCCTCAAAGAGCCTATTAATACATTGAAGAGTTTAATTACTGTGACCACAAAGAACCTTTCTTTGTGATATTATGAAGGTATTGTGGCAAACAATACTCAGAAACTATAAAGGTCGTCCTCAAATTAGCCTGATTTCTAGATGTTGCTACAAGTGCTAAAAATACAAGTGAATGAAAAAGTGTCGCCAAGCGAAATCTCTCATCAATCTTTCATCATATATGCAAATCATGCAAAACCAATTATACCTGTGTCACAAATGTCCATTGAAATTTATTGATAAGTACTTTCACAATTGGCTCTTTGAGTGGGTTGCATTTGGCCACTCAACCGTGGACATCTTCACACCCACACCACTTTTTTTTTTTTGTATATTCAGTTATGCCAGTTTCTCAATTACTGCGCGAGTGGGCTGGTGCAAAAAAAAGAGGGGGGGGGGGTAAAGTTGGCTATAGCAGCATTCACCATCAGCCCACACAGAATTATTCTATGTGATGATATAAATCTTATTTAATTATGTGATGGCGGGCAGGTTTGCCAGGCGTGATGAAAGGAGCGAGGTGTTCAGATATACCTGGAGAAGAAGCGAGTTGGACGATTTAACACGCGGCGGGAGCATCGGCGTTAATCCTGAGAGTGTAAAAGCGGAGTCAACGTCGTGCCAGTGTTTATATAATTCAACTTTTTTTAAGGTAGTTTTGAACACATGATGTCCTAGATTCATATCAGGTGTATTAGTGAACAGGCTGCTAGCTGCAAATAGAAGATCTGGTTAGTGTCTGAAAGTAGCTGGATGGTGGATGTTGTGATTGTCGTTTTTGGCGATAACTCAAGAATTCATATGTTATTCTGACATTTTGGACAGACATGGATATAAACTGCAACTTGACTGGTTGGTGGAGGCATACAACCGTGAGGCGATAATTCTAGTTATACTTTGGTTTTTGTACGACTGAATCAAACGAGATATACGTGTTAATTCATGAGCTTTAGAGGTACAGAGCCACTGTAGCTGTTTACCCCTTCTTTCAGACTTTATGCTAAGCTAAACTAACCGTCTCCTGGTTGTAGCCTCATATTTAGTGTACAGATATGAGAGTGGTATCCATCTTCTCATCTAACTCTCAGCAAAATGTTGAACTATTTCTGCACATCTTTTCCTAGTCTTAAAGGGTCAACCTGGACCCTATTTTCCTATATTTCTGTGTCTGAGTGACACAACAACTGTTTGAAATCGGTCCAGTATTGAGGGATAACGCTGCAACCAACAGCCGCTAAACAAGCTGCAATTGTAATCGCTTGGCGTAATTCCTCACCATCAATGTAACGTTGCTTTCAGGGTTGGAAATTAGCACCAACCACCAGCCAATTGTTGGTAAAATATGCAAG
>CAKALU010026781.1:12093-36679 GCA_916700995.1 Hozukius guyotensis
AAAGTTGGCTATAGCAGCATTCACCATCAGCCCACACAGAATTATTCTATGTGATGATATAAATCTTATTTAATTATGTGATGGCGGGCAGGTTTGCCAGGCGTGATGAAAGGAGCGAGGTGTTCAGATATACCTGGAGAAGAAGCGAGTTGGACGATTTAACACGCGGCGGGAGCATCGGCGTTAATCCTGAGAGTGTAAAAGCGGAGTCAACGTCGTGCCAGTGTTTATATAATTCAACTTTTTTTAAGGTAGTTTTGAACACATGATGTCCTAGATTCATATCAGGTATATTAGTGAACAGGCTGCTAGCTGCAAATAGAAGATCTGGTTAGTGTCTGAAAGTAGCTGGATGGTGGATGTTGTGATCTAAAGTGTCGTTTTTGGCGATAACTCAAGAATTCAAATGCTAATTCTGACATTTTGGACTATATTTCTGCACAATCTTTTCCTAGTCTTAAAGGGTCAACCTGGACCCTATTTTCCTTCCTAACAACTTTTTGAAATCGGTCCAGTATTGAGGGATAACGTTGCAACCAACAGCCGCTAAACAAGCTGCAATTGTAATCGCTTGGCGTAATTCCTCACCATCAATGTAACGTTGCTTTCATGGTTGGAAATTAGCACCATCACCAGCCAAATGCTGGTAAAATATGCAAGTGGTTGCTGGATTTGCTTCACTCACCAGTCAAAAAAACAACGGTAATCTATGGAGTGGCTGGTGGATTTTGTAATCTACCAGCCACAGTGGCAGGTCCAACACTTCAACACTGGTTACGTCCACTAAAAGTGATTGTTTTTGCCACTATCAGGCTTAGATTGTTATTATAAGTGTCGGACAACATTATGGAAAGGACCCTACAGAGAAATTAGCCGTTTTTCTTACCTTTTGCTCGATCCGGTTTATCATTGTGTCTAACCAAGTCTTGCTCAGAGAAGTCTCTTTCTGAAATCTCGCGCAACATCCACATTGTCAAAATCATCTAAATATTCCGCCATGACGTTGAAAATCTTTAAGTTAACACTAAGCTATCTGTACTCCAACACAACAAAATCACGTTTCCACCGTTGTCTTTCGGCAAAGTCACATGACACAATGACAAACAGGAAGCGAAAGGTAAGAAAAAGGTTTTATTTCTCTGTAGGGTTCTTTCTATAATGTTGTCAGACACTTATAATAACAATCAAAGCCTGTCAGTGTCAAAAACAAGCACTTTTAGTGCGTAATTGAACCGAAGGATTACATTGCACCCATTTAGCGACTGCCGGCTGCAGCGTTATCCCTCAATACTGGACCAATTTCAAAAATTGTTGTCCTATTAGTCACTTAGACACAAAAACACTGGAATGTAGGGTTGAAAAATGACCCTTTAACATAACAAGCGTGAACATAACAATATTTGAAAACATATAAAAGCATGTATCGAATACAGCATATTTTGTTTGTGAAAGAGATTCATTCATATAATTTTCCTGTTTAATTAGTCAAGAGCTGCACATTGTTCTCTCGGCATTAGAAAAACAGTCCATCATTTGATCCGTGTATTCATTCATATTTCACTGCAGTACATTTCTCTACATGGTTGTGGCTCCCTAATAGATTTGTTAAGTTCAGATGAAATTTTAATAATGTCTGTGGGGAGCTTTGCTTGCTTTAGCTACAGAGAACGAGAGGCAGATAGAGAGTAATGAAGATGATGCAACCAGTAAATACAAACATAAACCAAATAAAGATAGAGCATCCGGTTTATATGCGTGTGCTGCATAAGCAGGCAAATATGCTTCATAAGCTATTCATAGTGAGATGCGTGTGCTGGAATGAGTGATTGATTCTTTGTCAAATTAATGGGAAGCTGATTCAAAGAAAGGAAACGGAGATAATAAGAGGACATGAACGCACGCCGGAGGAATTACCCGGCAGCAGGTGCATCTTTGGGATATTTCTCTCACACACAGGCAGAGGATTAGCTTTGTTACACCCACTAATGCACACACAAAGGCATGAATCGCTGCCTCGCACACACTCACCTCTGCTGTTGAGGACATGTCGATAGAAGATTACAGATGTTTCGGCGGCAAAACAACGCCGTTATCTCAATGTCAGTGCTGTAATGCATGACATCGCATTAGGTGAAAAAAAGAAAATGTTAATATGGACACAAATATAAACCCCTTTAGTATTGTCTTTTTATACCTGCTGTGCTTGTCTTGCACCACAATAATAAAAAGCTTTCAGTGAATTATTGTGTAATATATTACATGAAACTGCAGTAGTTATGGAAGCAAGATACCATTATCATATCTCAAAGCTGTAACCAGAGTCACTATTTTCATCTGTGCTGCTTCACCTTAAGATATCAATAAACCCTTGGCAGCACCCCTGCTGCTTCACCCCGCCGCTGCGAACACAGAAAACCAGATTTCTATGCTCTGTCGACCCAAATCCAGCTTTGGAAAGCCTCGACTCCTACCTTTCCAATTCAGCTTTCTATATAACCAACTCATCCTCCTCCTCATACTCCCACTCGGCTGCATAATCCATAACGTTTTGTTTCGCCGCTACGCCGATGACGCCCCGCTGTACCTCCCACGGAAACCTGATGATCCAAA
The DNA here is from genome assembly GCA_916700995.1 of Hozukius guyotensis. Classification (NCBI taxonomy): domain Eukaryota; kingdom Metazoa; phylum Chordata; class Actinopteri; order Perciformes; family Sebastidae; genus Hozukius; species Hozukius guyotensis. The sequence goes on from CAKALU010026781.1 coordinate 14,704, forward strand.
TAGCTGCTTCTGTCGTGTTAAGTGCAGGACCTCCTAGAGCTTTCAACCGCTTGATGGTTGTTTTAACTGGTCCATAAAAGCATCATTGTAAGCAAACTAGCCACGTTTGGCAAATCAAGTTCAGAAAATAAGGGTCAAGAAAATTAGATTAAAGGAATAATTCACCCACAAAATGACTTAACACCTGACAATTGTAACTCCAATATTCATTCTCCTTTTAGCTCTGTTTTGGTCTCCACCATCTCCTAAATGCAATATCAGGCTCTTTATCTGCTAAATGCACCAACTAGCTAGTTTACTGCTAATTTTCTGATTGTCTTTCTGCCCTATACTGAGCAGGCAGTGTACAGTGGATTTATCGGAGCATTTTTGCTGAAACTAGCTTCCTGTTGCTGCTATAAATAAGGTTGATGACAGTTAGATGAGCAGATCGATACCACTTTCGTGTCTGTACGCTAATTATGAAGCTAGAGCCAAGAGGCACTTATCTTAGCTTAGCATAAAGACTGGAAACAGCTGTTGTTTTACAGGAGTTTAATGTTATATAACATGTTAATTTTTGAGCTTTAAGGCCTTTACACACCACGGTTTTATTTGTGCGATTAATTCACGCGTCAATATATTTTTTTTCGAACTGTTGTTTTCGTCATGAATACTTTCACATAAAAAACAAATATTATGCGGCAGAAAACCAATATACATTTTTTCAGGAACGAGGGCAATTTTTCTGAGCTTTCGCACAGCGGGTTGAATTGCGCCTACATTTATGAAACAACAACATGGAAGCTCCGTAATCCGAATCAGGACGACAAACTTTCTTACTCCTTTCAACCTTACTCCGTTTTTACCTTTCACAATAAAAGCCCTAGAAATATAATATTCGCAGGTGAGTATTTCGTATTTTCGTGTCATTTAGTGAAGGGAGATTTTTAAAAACTTTGGACAGAGCCGCGCTTTCTCTTTCCTTCGAGTTTTATGCTAAGCTAAGCTAACAGTTTCCTGGCAAGTAAGCGTATTTCCCAAAATATCAAACCGTTCCTAAGTTTAAAGCAACATTGCACACATATTTTTGCAATTTAGCGCCCCTATATTATCTCTCGTTAATACATATTGCGCCTCATGGACAGCCGTACAAATACATCAGATGTACATGATATTACAGGATTTTGCAGGAATTTAACAGTCATGTTCCATTTTAGTTTTCATCTATGTATCTTTCTTTATCAGTTTTAACATATTTGGGCCATATTTGACAAAAAAATGAATTATTTTAACATGATTCTTATTATTATTATTATTAGTCTTATAAATCCTTTCAGTTGTCGAGGCACTGATGACAAGCCATAGCAGAGCATAAACCATTAGGAAGAAAATAATTATTAGGGCAGGTATTTTCTTGGTGTTGTGATTGCAGGGTCATTATGCTCTCCCTAATGAAACAAACCAGCAGAGAGCCTCCATCTCGGCTGTAGCCGTTATCATCGCCCTTCAGAGAATATAAAAAGGAAAACACTTCAGCAGCAGGCTAATTAAAACCAGAGAGGTCTGGGATGAGGAGGCCAAACAACCCACACAGGTGGCGGGCACGTCACTGTGTGTGTGTGTGTGTGTGTGTGTGCGTGCGTGCGTGCGTGCGTGCGTGCGTGCGTGTGTGTTTATGTGTGAGCTACTGCAGCACATCATGTTTATGCATGTTTGTGCGAGTGTGGGTGTGTGAGGCAGCATTTTCTTTATTCGTGTGTGTATTTGAGGCAGCAGTTCCTGTTTGTGAGTGTGTGTGTGTGTGTGTCAGAGGTGTATGATTGTTAAGGTGCTTTCCATTCATTTTAATGGCTTCAGCCTCCACCGCTGTCGCTTCATTCTGCCGCCTGCACCGCTGACAGGAAGGACCGAGCAGCTTTCATCTGACAGGACCCTGCTCAAATAGGCCATTGGTGCACCATAATTAGTTCAAATGTCGAAGCCGGTGAATTATTGATGATTGGGGACGAGCGGGGAGGAAGACATTTCACATCAACTGTGTGTGTGTTTTTTTTTAGCTGTCTCTTTTTTAAAGGACAGCTGGTGCTCTGCGGTTCCCACCGCAAACATGAATCTCTGGTGTTCAGGCCGCGAGAGGATGCATTTGCATCGGGCGGAGAAATAAACTGGGGTAGTAAAGGGAATAATTACAGAGGAAAACTGTGAAATAATGTCTTGTTTTTCCGCCGTGAACAGCTGGCGAAAGAGAGCGCTACAGCTTTATTTTTCACCACCTTAGCACTGGTTGGAAAAACCACACCACTAAGACAGAGGCTAATTTATGCTGCTGCCAATCATTGGATATAATTGCGTTACCATGGCATAATGGCAGCCCAGGCCCAGTCATTTTCCCCCTCCGGCTCTATCTCAGGTACTTAGAGGGGTTTCCATCAGCTCCTGATTTTTCAAGAGAGACCTCTCAGACAGGAATGACAATGGACTTTCAATGGCTTATAATTATGCCACTTTCCCGCACAATTTCCTGGGCATCATTTGCATTAAGACGGGTACAAGTGCTCCATATGCTGCACTGCGAAGGCCTTTTTGAGCAACCCCGCCGCCCAAATCACCGAGTGACATTTCCTGGAATGTCTTGGACGGTTATCTGAATCTGTTAATTAGATGGATCGAGTCCAAAAGTTTGAGCTTGACACGGCGTGTGATTGTTGTGACCAGAGTGTGCTGAGAGGCACCTTGGATTTATGGCGTCGAGGAGAAATAAAAAAAAAACCTGCATCCTTTTTTCTCCGAGGTTATTCAACACTGCGTCTTGTTTGCTTTAAAAAAAGCAGAGATGTTGGATGTTTGTGGTGCTGCTGATTGGCCCTGCTGGAAGTAAAAGGCCAAAGGTAATACTGCCATCTAGTGGGCATGAGGCGGTATGGAACATAGATGCATCATGGCATGAAGAGGGTACAGCAGAGCCTGCAACTCTGTGACAAATGGCTATTATTCTTGTCCCAAACTAAATAAATGTAAACATGGATGAGATGGCCGCCCACCCAGAGCTGGGTTCTGTCCAAGGTTTCTACCCGCTAAAGGGGAGTTTTTCCTCGCCATTGTCGCATAAGAGTGCATGCTCATGGGGGATCTCTTGTTGTAAATTGAATTGAAACAATCATGATAATAATAGTCTAGACCAGGAGTGTCAAACTCATTTTAAATCGTGGGCCACATGCAGCCCAATTTGATCTCAAGTGGGCCGCACCAGTAAAACCGTTGCATGATGACCTATAAATAACAACAACCTCCAAAAATTAATGAACAATCCATTTACAAAATGCCGATTTGTGTGACGCCGATCTGTTCCGTCTACGCAGAGTGTGAAGCGGTCGGGACGAGAGTCAGTACCTCCAAGTCTGAGGCCGGGGTGCTCTGCCGGAAAACGGTGGATTGCGTCCTCCGGGTTGGGAGTGAGTCTTTGCCCCAAGCGAGGGAGTTCAAGTATCTAGGGGTCTTGTTCACGAGAGAGGGTAAAATGGACAGGCGGTTCGGTGCGGCGTCAGCAGTTATGCGGGCGCTGCTGTACCGGACCGTTGTGGTGAAGAGGGAAGTGAGCCGGAGGGCAAATCTCTCGATGTACTGTTCCAACCCTCACCTATGATCATGAGCTTTGGGTAGTGACCGAAACAATGAAATTGCGGATACAAGCAGCCAAAATCAGCCTTAGAGACAGGGTGAGGAGCTTAGACATCCGGAGGGAGCTCGGAGTAGGAGTGGGGGCCAGCTGAGGTGGTTCAACATCTGACCTGGACGCCTCCCTTTGGAGGTTTTCCGGGCAACTGGTAAGAGGGCCCGAGGTAGACCCAGAACACACTGGAGAGATTATATATCTCGTCTGGCCTGGGAACGCCTCGGGTTCAAGTTCTTGTATTTTTTACCACGATGAGTCTGATAGTGGTGCAGAATATTATATTCTTTGAATACTGAACACGCTAAACACACTGGTTTCCCGTTTACCTCTGTGACGAATAAGAACTGGTCCGTTTCTCTTGGAAAACCTGACTCTTTTCTACGGCTCCTGCCTGAACAGTAGCCTACGCTTGACAGTGTTGTGTCAGGTAGCCTGTACGTAAGCAATCTATAATAGGAGTAACAATGCATTTTATTGAAAAATTCTAACCTCTCTGCAGTTTTGTCATCCAGTGGGCAGGATTGGACCCTCTGGCGGGCCGGTTCTAGCCCTCGGGCCGTATGTTTGACACCCCTGATCTAGACCTTTGCATTAATTTCATTGGAAATGAACTTTTTTGTCCACCTGCCACTGTAGCTGGTGGTTTCCAAACCTACCAGCCACTTGATAGATTGTTTTTTTGGCTGATGAGTGAAGCAAATCTAGCAGCCACTTGCATATTTTACCAGCATTTGGCTGACGGCTGGTGCTAATTTCCAACCCTGCACACGGTTATATATGTTCCCGTCTTTCTCGTCGAGTTGTAATTAGAGCTTGGACGGTGTTTTCCTTTCAGATGGCTCTTAATTCCTGGATTTGTTGCTCACAAAAGCCTCCTCTCATATCTCTTCCCCTCTCTCTCTCTCTGCGGATTTTCGAGCAGTAGGCGTCTCTTATTCAGCTCGAGAGGTTGCTGAAAATAAATCATCACCCTCCCACCAGCGCGCGAGAAACTGTCCAGATGGTTGAATTTTCACTGACGTCCTCCCCGCTGAATTTCCCCATTGTCTCCGGCGCTAAAATTAGAAGGTAATACTTGGTGAAAACGCTGCGTCTGCTCCGAGGGTGCTGGTTAATTATCGGGAACTTGGATTTTATGTTCCACCCACGAGTGAGCCATCAGCGCTGCATTGTGTGAGGAGTCCAAAGCTGAACCTTGAAAAACCGCCCTTGTTGGGAGGGACCAAACGGCAGGTTTCACCGACAAACACTCTGCTTTCTGTGGCGAGAACAAAAGAAAAAATGCCCTCAAGGTGATTTAGAAAAAGAAGTTCCTACAATTATCAAGACACAAAACCCCAAACTAATTTAAATATTCTGCTCGTGCAGTACTTGTATTTCCAATCACGCCTCATTACTCCCATTAACATTACTAATTCAGCAGCACAGCAACACAACCACTAATCACTTCAGCTCTCGATTAAGAGCTCCAATATGGCTGCTTTTTAAACACTAATATAACCAGTAAGTAGCCTGTAACATAATCAATTAATCAATCTACGTGTAAGCAAAGAGACAGCAGGAAATGATTCTGTTTTTGAGGAGAATTTTCTTTGGCGGCGTTTGACAAAATGACTGTTTTATCTTCAAACGCAGCGAGGGCTTAAATTCAATGGGGAATAAATCCAATGTTATGAGGCTGGGATTAAACCATCTGTATGATTTGGCAGTTCTTTTCAGTTTTTTGCATGCTATATGTGCTTCACAGGCCAAAATTAGGGGCTTAAGTTTTTTTGGGGTTTTTTTTGCACTGAGGACGGCGTTTTTTAAACTGAAACTTGAGGCGAGGCGATCCCGAGTACTTCAGGTCAAGTTCAGATTTAACGGGGAGGAGGTCCGTGAGTACATGTCGGACCAAAAATGGAAAAATCAATGCTTTCAGAGGCAACAAAAATAAGCAAAACTGTCTGAGGATGGACTCATTTTGGGGGGGGAATCAGCGCTTTCTTGTAGTCAGTATTTGACAAATCATTAGATACCAGTGACTTTACTTTTTTAATAGTACATGACTAGGGCTGTCAAAGTTAATGCATTAACGTAACTTGCGATTTTTAGGTTGTAGCGGGCTCAGTTTTAAAGCTAGAGTGAAGATACCGACATCATATGAAACTAGAAAACCTAAAGAATCCATTGATACCAACCATGTCATACTAGCTTGTCGCGAAGGAGGTAAAATTACACTCCAAAGATACGCTACATTTTGGTGAAGGAAAAACTGTCATGGCCATTTTCAAAGGGGTCCCTTGACCTCTGACCTCCAGCTATGTGAATGTAAATGGGTTCTATGGGTACCCACGAGTCTCCCCTTTACAGACATGTCCACTTTATGATAATCACATGCAGTTTGGGGCAAGTCATAGTCAAGTCAGCACACTGACACACTGACAGCTGTTGTTGTCTGTTGGGCTGCAGTTTGCCATGTTCTGATTGGAGCATATTGTTTTATGCTAAATGCAGTACCTGTGAGGGTTTCTAGACAATATCTGTCATTGTTTTGTGTTAATTGATTTTCAATAAGAAATATATACATACATTTGCATAAAGCAGTATATTTTCCCGCTCCCGTGTTGATAAGAGTATTAAATACTTGACAAATCTTCCTTTAAGGTACATTTAACAGTATTTAACAGTATCGATTAACTATTTGAATCGATACATGACATATTTAGGTAGGTTAAGTGTATCACCGCTGCCTTAAAAGCTGATCAATATTCTGTGTTAAACTGATAAAAATTGCAGTTTACTTCCCACCAAGTTATTCTAGAGTAAATGAAGTTGATGGAAAAAAGAAGTTTGAACCCCCCCAAAAAATCAAGGTCCACTTACTAGCTTTTGCCAGAGCTTTAAACCACTCACTGGGCCTCATGCAAGTCGGGTACAAGTTTGTCTTACTTTTTTTCTTATCATGGGCTCGTATGAGTGTACCAAGTCATATTCAGATAACAGTGTAAATGACCCGCGTAAACATGACGAATTCCACCTGTGCGAAAATGAGCACGCGTTCATGATTATCGTAAATTAGCATAATTAATTGCAGCTTCTCAAATGTAAATATTGGCTGGTTTTCTTCGTCTTGTATGACAGTAAACTGGACATCTTTGGGTTGGAAAAAACCAGACATTCATCTGTGTTTGCTAACATTTTACAGACTAAACGATTAATTGAGAAAATGAAAAATAGATCCTTCCATAGTGAAATTAGTGGTTAGTTGCAGCCCTACAACTTTCCATGGAAACTGTAGCTTTTCTAAAGTGAAAGAAAATAGTACACGAACAAACTCTTTAAAGCCTCGGTGAGTAAATCCTCAATGTTCAACATCACCTTCCCAACCAATCAAAAACTAATAATCCATGTTTCATGTCAGACACTTAAGAACAGAAAATCTCTGTGATGTGTAAAACTCACTTTTACACCTTTATTTGGGCTCCCAATACACAAATCGAGGATATGCTCATCAATACAGAGTCTGCTTTAGATCTCGCGTTACACTGAATGGAGGAAGGTCTGGACTGATGCAATAAAACCAACAGATTGAACTACAGTCCTATGTACACATCTTATTTTAGAGATCTGTATCTTCTGATAGTTAATAACATTTATCATACTGAATAGCGATTGACGATCACAAGGCCTTTTTTTTTGCGATTTTAGCCGATATATCTTAAATGCACTTTCACAGCAGATGTCATTTTGTTGCTTTATAATGAGTTCAGGTACGGCCTTGGAAGTCCCAATAGACAGCAAATAGACAGCGAACGCCTCACGTATTTGTGTTGGAACTATTGACGCCCGATTTGAAAAGTAAGCAGACCGTGTTTCCTAACGCAGACACCGAAGTTCTGCCGCCGTCGTCGTCGGCAAACGGACGAGGTGATACATCTCCACGGATACAGGTACTAAACCCAAACAGAGGAAGATTCGTTCTCATATCAAAAAAGTTCAAGACCTGAGATTTTCAGTGGAACAAAACGTCTTTAACATACAAAAAAAAAGAAAGGAAAACTGTAAACTGTCACGATGGCTGCGAACGCTAGCTTCCCTTTTGTGACTTAAAACATGCACGTTAAAATCAGCTCGCGTTAAAAGAATGTTTAAAATCTCATTATTCCAGCCGCGTTCTTAAAACTTCTTTTTTTTTTTTTTGTTGCAAGCTAGTAGTACACAGCTCTATGCATATAATTTTACATTTTTGACAGATCAATAATCAGTGTGTAGACACCACTGAGGGCGACGCAGAATTCAGATAACTTAAGACAAATAAATTTTAAATTCTATTAAACATGGTAATACCTTATTCTAGACAACGCTGCGGGCTCTCCGAGGGTTACAAGTTCATTCCTTGGGCACTTAGTAAAGAGTCCAGCATGTCAAAAGTGTCTTTGTAGTCGGTGTGTTCGCCGTTGGCGGTCAGCATGCCATTGGTGCCGTCGTGGTGCTCCATCATCCTCTGGCCGCTCTCCGACGAGTAGTGGGACGAGCCGAGGCCTCCTTTGGAGCTCCGGCCGCTCTTGGACGAGTGGTGGTGGTGGTTGTGGTTGTGATTCCCGGCGTCCGAGTGGGGCCTCTTGCGAGAGGAGCCGGAGGAGCCGACGTCGGGGGCTCGTATGGACAAGGAGGCGTTCTCTATTGTCCCTCTGTTTGGGTGCAAGTGGTGTTTAGAGTGACGGTGGTGCTCTTTGTGCTTGTCTTTACCCGGCAGAGCCGGCTCCGAGCCTCCGTGGCGCTCTGATGAAACTTTGATTCTCATCTTGAGCTCCTCGCTCGTGGCGGAGCCGTTCTCGGCGAGAGAGCGAGCCTTTTTGCTGCTCTTCTCTCTCTTGCCGTCGCCCTGCTGTGGCTGAGAGCGCTTCTTGTGGTGGTGCGAGGAGAGAGCCGGCGACGGCGCGTACATGTCCGTGCTCGACTCCTCCTTTACGCCGTTCTGAGAGGCCAAGTCCGCCGCGTGTTTCGCTCTGTACTTTTCCAGAGTCAAGACTTTCTGCGGCCGCGCAAAAGTGGCGGCGGCGGCGGCGGTGGCGGCGTCGTTCGTGCTGAGCTGCTGGTGTTTGCCGCCAGACCCGCCAGCTTTGTGTTCGTGTTTCACCAGCGTGAAGTCGGAGAGGTGGGGCTCGGAGAAGTGGTCGTAGCCACAGTCCTTTGACTGGTCGCTCATTGGCTGGTAAGAGGCGTAGGAGGCTGCGATGTTGTTGAGGGAGGGCATGTCTGAAGAGTCCGATGAGGTGGAGGGGAAGAAGGAGTTGTTGACACCGGGGAGGCCATCTAAAGACGTCCCCTGATAGGCACTATCACCCGATGAGCCGTCCGTCTTTGGCTTCTTAGCAGCTTGAATAGCCTAGAAAAGAACACAACATGAGACACTGACACGACATGTACTTCCCTCATACAGATGAAGCCGGACACGTGTTAATGACGTACCCTCCAGTTTCGTATCCTCTTCAGTTTGCTGGGCGTCTTCTCCAGGATCTGAAGAAATTCATGTGTGAGCTCTGAAAACAGTGAAGACAACCAGGTCAGTGATCACCTCTCCATACTGCAGGCTGATAGCTAATGTTAGCTAATAATGTTAGATGATAGTCCGAGAGGAGGATTAACCAGCGATAGAAGCTCTTACCATCCAGCAGCTGTAGCGTTACGGTGCGGTCCACGTACTCCCACCAGTGTTTGCTATCCGTCGACACGGGGATCTCCCAGTTGGACCACTTGCAGGCCAGGTGGATGCAGACGCACGCCACGACCGTGGGCCTGTACTGCAGGCAGAAGGTGGTGAGGTGCAAACTGCAGGAGACAAGAAACAACAGAGAGAGGTACGACCGTCACAACATGCATATATAATATACATTATAGACATTAACATACATTCAAATTAATAGCAGAAGTTTAGACAGTCTAATGTTATTTCCACATCACATACACACGACCTTACCTTATAGTACTGGAACATGTAAGAAAACCTATTTTTAGGTTATGTTCCTATAGTTTCATATAATATATTGAACCTGTATCTGGCCACATTATTGTGTTTTGATTTTGATTTAAAAAGGGGGAAATTATAAAACATTAAAACAGTGTTTCTCAATCTCTCACTGAGGAATAACTTCAGGAAATCTCTACTTATAAACAAATGAAATCTACCAACTACTTGAATTAGTGTAAAACTTCACAACATCAAACAGGAACGTTAAGACTGAGAAACACTGATGTTGGTAGCCAAGACAAATGATTAGGCTTTACGTTTGCTACAGTTAATATTCTCCGCACCCTGAATCCCAAACTACACTGCAAACTGGCTCTAGTGTGTTGAAGCTAAAACGCGCTTCTCAGAATCACACTGAATGTTATAGGGATATTCAGGTGTTTTGAAGTGGGGTTGTATGAGGTACTTATCCATAGTCGGTGTATTACCTACAGTAGATGACGATCGGCACGCCCCCAGTTTGGAGAAACAGACGGGAGTACCAGCACGGGAGCAAAGTAATGTACCGCTACTGTAGATAATACACTGACTATGGATAAGTAACTCATACAACCCCACTTCAAAACACCAGAACTATCCCTTTACCTAGGACTAAAAACACTCCTACCTCTGATTCCTAATATCAGCAAGTAGAATGACTCCACCGAAACAAAAGTAGCCGCAAAGAAATTATGATGACGCATTTTAGTTTTTTATGTGAGTTGCATTTAAAGATATTAAACAGTGTTATAATTAAATATGCAGAAAAGGTAGGGTTCATGTGTAAATATAGTGGAGTTATCTAGATTATATAGAGGTACGTGTGACATATCCTCAAATAATTACAGTATATAAGACATGCAATAGTGCCACATCTCTCAAATATTGTGTACGGGCAGAGATGATCTCAAATATTATTCTTTTACTACCTTCATTATCATTAATCTAGACGGTATTCTTTGTGCATTAACCCAAATTAAGAGCTCTTATCTACCATCATCTGCTGGAAACATCAATCTCAGACTTGCATATCAAAGCCTCTGTAAAAGAAGTGAAATAAACACCTCAACAGCAGCAATACAATAATATCAAAATTTGAGAATGTTTCTACCTCCATATTTCTTCCTCAAAAGACAATAACCCTACCGTACACGTGCATTATGTTAGATTTCTGAGATGGCGTTACCACACAGAACAAGCATTCAGTTTGCAGTATAGTTTGGCGTCCCATTGTTAACTCTTTTAGGGTGAAAAATGTGCAAAAAAAAGTTTAAAAAATTAAAAAAGAACTGTAAACTATACTTACCAAAGCACTCTATAAGTTTAAGAATCTTTAGTGGCAATCTATATTCAGGCTACCGTTTGAGTTTTGTTCTTTTAGACATGTGCACTCCGTACCAAACAACCTTGAGAGGTAAACAGCACCACTACACTCCACATTGTGCATTCAACCCCTATGTGCCAACACAGAGCCCTTGTACAATACACCGCACACAGCAGCCCGGCCGCCGGTACTTCCCCGCGCCGGAGGGGCGGGGGGTTCCCGGGGATCCGGGTGCAAACAGGGCGTTGGACACAGGAAGGGGGGCCCTGCAGGACAGGAAGCTATAGTGTGCCATTACAGTGCAATAATGGGAACAGGATAATAACCTGTTGGTAGCCATGAAATAGGAAGTCTGTGCCAAATCCTTGCTTGCTGTAAAAGAAGAAGAAAGTTTGTTTTAGAATTGAGTTGATACTTTGAAATTGCATTTTAAAGTAAATTATAGAGTACAATTCATGCAGCTGTATTGATGAAAAGCTTGGTTCCTTGGGACCAGGCTACCAAAAAGTGGCACTTTAACTAAATTATGGCACAAAGTATAAAGTGAGAAAAGCAGATAAAGAAGGTTGTACCTCTCACTAGCTGGGAACACCTCACAACATCTGTGTGTGGATGATCAACTGTTATTTCAAAACCTGCAATAAAAGATACAGAACGAACACAAGGTCAGCAGAAGCACAACTCCAGTGTGAAAGAGGACATATCATGCTCATTTTCAGGTTCATACTTGTATTTTGGGTTTCTACGAGAACATGTTTACATGCTATAATGTTCAAAAAAACACTTTATTTTTCTCATACCGGCTGTGGGGAATCTAAAGACAGTATTTGCAGGACTGAAGCTTTAACAGCAACTCACCCAGCGTTTGCAGCACTATTGTTTCCAGTGCTACGAGCTCTTGTGTCTGCTGCTGGAATGCCTGAAAAATAACCAATCAATGAACAATTTTAAATCTGCTTTCCAACACCGATAGTCTGACTATTCAACTTATCAGCAGTCCTACAAAAAAAAAAGCATTGCCAGCAGGAAAAAGTGTTACGGTTAACAGAAGAGGGTACTCCTGCACCTTTTAGCATTCTGATATTCAAGCTTAACTATACAGCCTTTCAATTTAACTCAAAATAAACGGCGAAAAATCCTATATGCTCTCATGTGTGGGAAGTAGGGCTGCCACCTCTTAGTCGATTAGTCAACTACTCAGTCGTTTTAGTCTTGGTTGACTAAAATGTCTTTACTCGATTAGTCATTTTTTTATTCAGCATTAGTCATGCTGAATGACTTATTTCTAAGAAACCTATGAGCACATCTCTGGTAAACACAAGATTTAAAGTGGTGCTTTTGTGTGATTCTTTGTGGAGAAACTCAGTTTCAAAGATCTGTTGATTAAATCAACTAATCCATGAGTCGTCAGCGTTAGTTGACTAAGAATTAAAGGCGCCCTTTTAGCGTCTGTATGAGACGCAACCAGGCTTTCATGTAAGTACAATGTGACCCCACCCGCATCATTAGCATCATTAAAAGCTCAGAGAGAGTGGTCGTCAGGTAGTGTGGTGACGTCGTTGAAAGAGCGAAAAGACACACTAAGGGCGGGAGGGAGGGGTCCAACAATCATAGTGCTTTCATCCAGGAGACCGCTGTTCACATCCTGTGTGAAACCAACCACGTGTAGATCGTCTTTGCGTTAAGTTTCACTTTACAAGTGTAGTCATTTTAAGCCAAACCATGCTGTTTTTCCCTAAACCTAACTAAGTGGTTTTGAGGCCTAAACCTAACTAAGTGGTTTTGTTTTAATTCACAACGTTAACCACGTGTTTACTACGAACGTAGTGGAGCATCATAGTTTGACATGCTGTTAGAAAAAAGACAAAGCGTCGGTATGTGACGCGTTGGAATGAGAACGTGTTGGATATTCATCTGCTGAGTTTAAACTTGTGCATCGTTTCTGTGCTTTGATGAAAGGGGATCACGTTGTAAACTTGCAAGAAAGGAACAGCCTTTACACCACAACTCGTACAAAGCAGGCAATTTAGGGAAAGCAGAGGCTACTAACTGTATGAAACTCCAATGATGTCCAACAATGTCACTAAAATTCTATATTTTGCAGCCCTACTGAGGATACATTTTTAAGGAGCAATCGTGCACGCTCTAAAAAAACATCTTTGAATGTAAATAATCACATTATCTTTGCCATTTTCCCCAACAACAATTTGACGATGGTCTTTTTTTATCCAAATCTTATCTGCAACATCACGTAAACTTTATATCCCTGAAACTGTAGCGGAGGCGACTTCACAAACAAATTGTCTGGCAAACAGCTAACATTATTTCAACTGTTGATTATTCGTTTGGTCTATTAAATATATGAATATGGATATGAATTGTTACCATCAAATCGGAGATACAGGGTTCCACGATTTAATAAGGTTAGACTGAAGCACTCTTTTGTACACCAATCAATCCTAAAACTAAATATGGAGCCTAATCCCAGATCAAATGTACGTTGAAGGGCCCTGAATATCATCTTCTGTGATTGTAATGTTTAAATGTACGTATCCTTGTTTCTTGTCTTTGTCCTTTTTGTGATGTTTCAAATGGAGCTGCTGTTATGCAAAAAAAAATTTCAGACCTGTCTGACATTAAAGTATTATCGTATTATCGTATTATCGTATTATCGTATTATCGTATCGTAAACCTCAGAATATTGTGGAAAATGTCCAACACCGTTTCCTGAAGGCGACGTCTTTTAATGGCTTGTTTTGCCACAGATTTTGAATCATATAAAGACAGAGAACAGCAGTAAAATCCTTGCTAGGAAGGAGCTGGCATCACTGCTTGAAAAAAGTACTTAATGAACCAATTATCATAGCTCTGTTGTTGGTGCTCAGAGCTTTACAATTGAGTAAATCCCAAGTAGTTTACTTACGTTGCTCTTGGTGTCTACGGCAGGCTCTTGTGGGTTAATGCAGGCGTGGGCTATTTTAATGACATGCTCCAGCTTTCTGGGCTGCTCCTCAACTTTAGCTGCCAGGAACAACGTAGTCTGAGAGATGACCTGGAGAAAAGAGAGAGAAGAAAACCTCAAGAAGTCAGTTTTTACAGTCGATACCACCACCAGTAATTACATGGTATCAGCCAACACTGCAGTGGTACTTACATTTCTATGGAATTTGCTGAAGGAGTGGATCATATAAAACCTGTGCATATATACTATAGCAGTGTTGATAATCAGTTGAGATCTAGGGGTGAACAGTTAAGGCACAACACATGGAGGATGTACAGTACAAATGTAGAAACCTTGACATGTTAGGACAGTTAAAAACACCAGACACTTGACAATAACAATAATATCAATATCAATTTGCAATACTACTTTTTACATTCTCATGTGCAATATCACTGTTCATTGTGTGCAATATTACTTCTTTTTCTGTTTGTTTGCTTACTTTACCTTTTTTTATTTAACTTATCTTATTTACTCATTTTACTAAATGTATCTTATTGTTGTTCTTTTAGGCAACTGGTGCTAGAAATAGTACTTTTTTATTTTACTTATCTTATCTTATTATTCATTTTACTATATGTATCTTACTTAATTGTCATTCTTTTAGGCACTGGTGCTAGAAATAGTACTTTTTATTTTATACACTTGGAACTTGTTGTAATTTTGTATAATTTTTGGTTAAAGTTCTATCTTATCTTATCTTATGCTAGCATCGAGCTAGCAAAACGTGCACCTTAAGAGGTAAAAACCACATAATCATTAGCTTCAACTTGTCCAAATGTGTAATAGCACATTAATAACATAGTTTAAGGTTTAATAAACACGTGTAACTAGTTTCAGTAACCATTTGATTATATAATAATTAGACACAAAGCTAACAATGGAGACAAAACAATAGCTTAATATTCCTTTAGGCACTGGTGCTAGAAATAGTACTTTTTATTTTATTTATCTTATTTACTCATTTTACTAAATGTATCTTACTTTATTGTTATCCTTTTAGGCACTGGTGCTAGAAATAGTACTTTTATATTTTATACACTTGAAACTTGTTGTAATTTTGTTGTATTTTGGAGCAATCTCTGGCACAAGAATCTCCTATCTTATCTTATCTTATGTTAGCAGACAGCTAGCAAAACGTGCACCTTAAGAGGTAAAAAACACATAATCATTAACTTCAACTTGTATTATTCTGTAATAATCAATTTGTAAGATAGTTTTAAGTATAATAAACACGTGTGACCAGTTTCAGTAATCATTTGATTATATAATTAGACAGAAAGTAGAAATGACTAATGTAGAAACCCTTGACATGTTAGGATCAAGCTAGCAGACAGCTAGCAAAACGTGTTAAAACCTCATAATCATTAACTTTAACTTGTCCAAATGTGTAATAGCACATTAATTACATAGTTTAAGGTTTAATAAACACGTGTAACCAGTTTCAGTAACCATTTGATTATATATAATTAGACACAAAGCTAACAATGGAGACAAAACAATAGCTAACCTAGCATATGCTAAGCTAGTAGCTAAGCTAATAGCTAACTTAGCTAGCTAAATGTGAGCACATTATTAGCTTTAAAATCATTATTTATAAGCCTATAATGTCAGAGACTATCTGTACGTGATAGTTAAAGAGTATACGTGTGTTATAAAAGTTAAAATGTGATCTAAACTCTTCTGTAAGCTAATGCTAACCGGGTAAGCTAATGCTAACCGGAACTAGCCGATGCTAATCGGAACTAGCCCCGGCCGGCTAGCCCCGGTTCTCTGGTTCTAGTAGGAGGATACACGTTGAGTCTCTGGCCGATGTCCTGGATGAGGTTGGCGGCCTGCTGCCGGTAGGAGAGCTCCCTGTCGGCCTCGATGCCTCCGCGGCGAGACGGCGTGTTGTCGAGCTGCTCCCGGGTGAAGATCCACTTCGTAGAGGGTCCCCGGTGCACCGCCATGACGCTCCACCACAACCACAGACACCGAGACACCGAGACCCGACCCCGACGGTGCTAGCATCGGGGAGGGAGAGAGTGGGGGGGCCGGAAGGACGAGATGAGCTCCAAGATGATTAAAACCGGTTACAAGGTTTATGAGCAGCGCCCCCAGTGGTGGGTGGTGAGAACAAATGTATTGGAAGGAAGGAAGGAAGGAAGGAAGGAAGGAAGGAAGGAAGGAAGGAAGGAAGGAAGGAAGGAATATTATGAGAATAAAGTCATAACTTTACAAGAAAAAAGTCGTAATATTACGAGAATAAAGTCATAACTTTACGAGAGAAAAAGTTGTAATATTACGAGAAAAAAAGTCGTCATATTATGAGAGTAAAGTCATAGGTTTCCGAGAAAAAAGTCGTAATATTACGTGAATAAAGTCATAACTTTACGAGAAATAAAGTCGTAGTATTATGAGAATAAAGTCATAATATTATAAAGTAGTAATTTTACGTGTTATTTTCTTTTTTTTCGTGAAGTAATGACTTTATTCTCGTAATATTACGACTTTTTTCTCGTAAAGTTATGACTTTATTGACGGAATAATACGACTTTTTTTCTCGTTAAGTTATGACTTTATTCTCGGAATATTACGACTTTTTTTCTCGTTAAGTTATGACTTAAGTCTCATAATATTACGACTTTTTTCTCGTAAAGTTATGACTTTATTCTCGTAATATTACAACTTTTTTCTCGTAAAGTTATGACTTTTCACGTAAAGTTATGACGGCGTGATGTCGAGCTGCTCACGGGTGAAGAGCCACTTCGTAGAGGGTCCCAGGTGCACCGCCATCACGGAAAGCCTCCACAGACACCGAGAACCACCAGAACCACCACCGAGACACCGAGACCCGACCCGGGAGGACCGGAAGGAGCCGAAGATGATTAAAACCGGTTACAAGGTTTATGAACAGCGACACCAGTGGTGGGTGGTGAGAATTACACCCATGTATATATGTTGTTTTATCCACTAAATAGCTTGTTTCAGATGTATTATGTAGGGTGAATTAACCTAATGTGTGACATATTTTCAGAAAAAAGAAATCTGTCTGGAGCCGCAAAACATTTGATCATTGTGATGAAAGTAACACAGTTTATAGTCTAAGTATATAATATATAAGTCTAAAGGGCCAAAGTGAGAATGTACTACAAACAAAACCCCCAGGATGTGTGCTAATCCAAAAAAAGAAAATGCAGATATCACACTTTAATAAGACATATCAGTACTCTAATGCCAAGTTTTCTCAGACAAATCTTGATTTTCTAATGTGGAACAGTCATGTCTGAAATGTGGGAAAAGTCTGTTAAAAGGCCTGTTATAAAACTTAGGTTTATGTGTGGATGTTACATGGAGAATCGAACAACATCAAACATACAATAGACCATAATAGTTGTGAAGCATTTAGTAATGTTTGAAAGACATTATAAATAGCCTAAATTATCATATCTGTTGTGCAAAGAAAGCATCATTCAATGCACAGCTAAAAAGTCATGATCTGCTGTGAAGATTAATGCATGTACTAAGTGAGACCACATGGTGGAGCATCCTCTGGCCTGCTTTACTCCCTTTATACCACTAGATGGAAGCAGAGACCATGAATAAAAGTCAATCTCAGTGAGCTAAAACTCCCTCTTCCCCAAGGCAGATCTAGCAAAACAAGGAACATGTGTAGGTTTAGCTACATAGGCCTACTGTATAAGGATTTTATAAATAACTAAATGCAACTTCATAACAAATGAAAACACTTCTCATGAATTCTTGAAAATTAAAATGATGGGCTTCATTTTTGGGATTTTCATACATTAATTAGTACATTAAAAAAAAATTGTCTGAAGCAATTTTTCAGAAAAAATTACCTCTAATTGGAATATTATAGCTCTTTTTCTTGTTATTGATAAAATCCATGTTAAAATGTCTGCTTTTCATTACCAAGCTTTCTTGTCATGGTTTCTCATCTACTTCTATGGAAAATCAAAAATAAATGAATGAATAAATAAATGCTTAAACACATAAATAAATACATACATTTAAAAATAAATATAAAATGAATAAAGAAATAATGCAAAAATAAATATATTAATCAATTAATTCAAAAATAGATACATAAATGCAAAAATAAATGAATACATACATTTAAAAATAAGTATAAAAGAAATAAATGCAAAAATAAATATATTAATTAATTAATGCAAAATAGATACATAAATACAAATAAATGCAAAAATAAATAAATACATACATTAAAAATAAATACATGAATACAAATAAATGCAAAAATAAATTTATTGAAATAAATACATACACACATATATATATATGAAATTAAACAGAAGAGTAAATAAATAAGGGAATTAATTCAAAGGTAAATAAATAAAAAAGCAAATAAAACAGAAATATCGATTTATGTCACATTTTATGAATTAATTAATGACTACATTTATTTTTAATATTATTTGGCTACTTTAAATGGCATATTTATTTATTCATTTTTATTTTGGCAGGTATATATATAGCACAGCAGTAATTTTGTTTGACCCCAGTGGGGTCACAGGTCTGGTGAACTCCACCTGGGTCAGTAATTAGAGTCCAGGTGTTGTTATGTCACTATGTTGCAAATGGGAGCCAGTTGTGAATATTATTTTTCTATTCTATCCAGACTGAGCATCAGGTTAGACAGCACACACAGACACAGACTAGTACACTACCGGTTAGCTCCTTCAAAATAAATGTCTGCAAATTAAATTAAATTTGAACTTTAAAAACATTTAGCTAGTGATGAAAGAAGAATTCAGATGATTCACTTAACATAAGTAAATGTAGCTGACCAATACAAGTTCTGCATGCAGAATTTTACTGACCAGCACCAGGGGGGGGACAAAGGAGGACGGATAATAATGCACTATACTAATTTGTAACAGTCTCTTCTGCACTATATTCACTTTTTTAATAGTCGTGTATCACAGCTGTTACCCTGCACTATATTCACTTTTAACAGTTTTCTTCATCTCCTTGTATTTTTATATCTGGTATATTTTTTTGTACTTTGCACTACTAACTTTTTTACTGCTTTTTTACTAACATGTTTTGCACTATGGAACTGTGATGCTGGAAACTTGAATTTCCCTCAGGATCAATGAAGTTACTATCTATCTATCTGTCTATCTATCTATCTATCTATCTATCTATCTATTTTTAATGCTTTTCGAAGTATAGAGCCAATTATAACATGATAGGCTACATTTGGGTCGTTTATCCACCATAATGCATGATATTTTATAAATGCATCATATGTTTTGAATGAAGAATGTAATCTACAAATGTTGTATTTGTCAAATAAATGTAATGGAGTAAACTAACCCTTTGGAAAAGTATAGGTATAGTAGAAGTAAGCGTACTCTAGTAGCCTACTTAGTTAAATGTACCATTTTTAAAAAAAATTTAATTTAACCTTTATTTAACCATGTAGTACTCATTGAGATTAAGAATCTCTTTTGCAAGAGAGACCTGGCCAAGACAGCAGCATTTAAACATACATTAAAGTTTCAGACGCCACAACATAAAACAAATGCAAAATATATAAATACATAGCATAATGTCATACAAAACACATTAAAATCCAGTATTTGAAGCCAACGTTAAAGTGAAAATATTCAGAAACACAGACAGCTCCCGATTGACTCTACTTCTAGGTCTTTCATTAATGTTAAATAATAATATAAACATTACTATTTTGGGTAACAGAAGGGAATAACAGCAATAATTTTGACTCTTAAACACTGTAATGATAAGAGATATTATCTGAAAAAAAACCACCCAAAAGGTTCATATGCATTGTCTATTTGAACAAAATAGATATTTTGCATGTTTTTTTTCTCCAGGTGTCAAACATGCATTTGTTTTGAAATGCCCATCTCCTAATATCCGGTCTTGTTCCACCTCACAGTGTCTAGTTTGGTGCAGCTGGACCTGCAGCCAGCAGCTCAGAGTCTCTCTCTCTCTCTCAGTCTCTGGGTGTCTCTGGGTGTCTCCCAGCACTTCTCGCCCAGGTGAGACATTTCTGGAGTGCCTCAAACACCGCCGACAAGATGACAGACTCCACACCGACAGACTCCACCACAGTCCCGGAGCCGGTGGTAGTAGACCCCACGGTGGTGCAGGAGCAGTGTGAGCAGCAGAACCAGGAGAACCAGGAGAACCAGCAGCAGCAGAGTCAGGCAGAGGGCTTCAAGATGGACCAGGAGATGAAGATAACAGACAGCATCGATGATGGAGGTATGAGATGTGTTTAAAGTTCACTGGATGCTCTCCATGGCTAGTGCGTAATCTGTGCGTAACCATGGAGAGCACTCCAATGAATTCTAGACTGTATACAGGAAATGTGCTTACACTTGTTTTCCTTCAACTATACCAGGGGTCTGCAACCTTTACGATCAAAAGAGACATTTTAGGCAAAAACAAAACAAAAGAATCTGTCTGGAGCTGCAAAACATTTGAGCATTGTGATGAAGGTAAAACAGTTTATAGTCTAAGTATATAGTATATGAGTCTAATGCAGTGAGGGACAAAGTGCAAATGTAGGATGGAGTATTAGGGCCACATTGAGGGAAAAAACATCTGAGATTTACAGAATAAAGTCATAATAATACGAGAAAAAAGTCGTATTGTTACGAGAATAAAGTCGTATTGTTACGATAATATACGAGAAAAAAGTCGTAATATAACGAAAATAAAGTCATAATATTACGAGAAAAAAGTCATAATATTACGAGAAAAAAGTTGCAATATAACGAGAATAAAGTCATTACTTTACGAGAAAAAAGTCGTAATATTACAAGAAAAAAGTCGTAATATAACGAGAATAAAGTCATAACTTTATGAGAAAAAAGTCGTAATGTTACGAGAATAAAGTCATATGCTCTCCATGGCTAGTGCGTAATCTGTGCGTAATATTATTATTAATAATAACTGATTAATATTATGGTCAATATGATAAATTATATACAGAGCTTGGAAGATATGCAACACAGAGAATGCTGTTAGACATGTTTTACCTGAATTACTGTGCTGTGATTACAGGTTCTGTGAATACATTAAGAGATTGCCTTTGTGAAAGAGTGAAAGCAACAGTGGCAGGTGTTCTACATCATAAATATGTCACAGAGGATTTATGTTTTTCCTGCACCTGTGCACTCCCAATTAATCAGATATTTTCCTAAAATATAGATTAATTTGGGCAATAACTTGATGCTAGTCACTGTAATGGAATGGATGCATTTTTAAGACCTAACCCTGTTTATTATTATTAGGGTGCTAACAGAAGATTGGTTCTGAACAATCTGCCCTTACAATATTATTACATAACAATCCTGTAAAACAAAAGCATTTGAGTGAACGACTCAAACACATTTCAAGCCTCTGCAAGTGCAAATAAAACGAGTGGGAACTTGCTACCTGGAAGGTGTGAAAGACGTAATTTAACTACAGATTTACACTGATTTTTTTAGGGTCCAGAGCAGTGGTTCCTAATGTGGGGTCCAAAAAGGACACTCATTTTCACTATAATTCCATCCATAAGTAACGAAATGACAGAATATATGACTATTTTGGTCATGGCATTCATACACTTTCTTTAATAAAACATTTAAAGCAAAAATCCTATCAGATGGGGGACCCTGGGACAAAATCTTATCAAATAGGGGTCTAATTTGTGTCAGTTTAGGGGTCCATGATGTGAAAAAGTGTGGGAACTCACTGGTCTAGAGGACAGAATAACCGGATTTTAATGAACACTATGAAATGGGACCAGGATCAATTGATAGTGTAATAAAGTGACTGCACAGTATATGGTATTTACTAACTCAAAGGTGGATATAAGTGACTCTTTAAAGATCAAACTAGGGACCTCTTTGGCTTGTGATCCCTTACAAAAAGCAGCGTTTAGTTGGGGTTTCAGATGTCTATGAGTTGTTACTGAAATGTCTCATCAACTACTGGATGGATTGCCTTTAAAGGGGACCT